>DWFO01004188.1:0-11557 GCA_018246595.1 Mimoniades nurscia nurscia
CATAAACAAATTGCCTCCTCCATTTCCATTCTCAATCAATGGTGATGCCAGACTGCCGCGCGTACATATGCTATCATTTGAACGCTCCTTCCGCGCGGCTCCGCGCGGTACCGCGCGGTCTTCTGAACTAAGCCTTAAACGACATTAGTCGGGGATGTAATTATTATTTTATGGATTTAATTACGCAAACCAAATCTTTGTAATTTTCATTCATGCATCGTATTTTTCATCCATGTACATGTCCATATCAATAGCATTAATGGTAGATGTAATCCTAATGCGAATAATACCTAAACAAACACTCACTGCCTCGTTAATTGAGTTGTCGCAAGTGCGACTGCCGATAGCGAGATGCTGAGAAATCCCGGCTTGGGCACTATGCTGGATTTATCAAAATCACATTTTCTTGTAGAAATTTTAAGTAGCGGCTCGGAGTCTGTTCTTTATCATGTTGTTCATCCTCTATTCCATCATGGAACGTAAACGTACATGGTGAAAAATGCAAGTGTACATCCCTTCAGTTACTTGTTGGGGGATAAAAAGTGCGATGTACCGTTAAAGTGTACAAGAACAAGCATAGCTACATAGTCGGCTGCGCGCAGGAGCCGGCGGAGGCGCTGGAGCTGGCGGCGCGCGCGTCGGCGCTGCGGCCCAACGCGTTCGAGTGCGCGTACGCGATGGCGCGCGCCGTGCTGGCCGCCAGCCGCGCCGCCGACGCGCTGCCGCACGCGCGCCGCGCGCTGCTGCTGGCGCCCGCCGCCGACCTCGCCGCCGTGCGCACGCTCAAGGCGCTGCAGCAGGAGATCCTGGCGCGCATCAACGGCGCCGCCTCCGTCAGCCTCAACGGCGACAACAGGTCCTTGAGGAACTTCGACACCATCAGCCTCAACATGCCCTAAACGTTGTAAACGACTCGCGACGACATTGAGATAACGACGGATGATCACTCTCGGTTTTTACACAATGCGCATATAACTGCAGCCACGGCGTGTGGATTCTATCAAATTGGGCCCGTAGATTGGACCCTCGAAGGTGACAATATAATCTATGGTTTAATAATAAGTCGCGAATGACAATATCAAAAACAAATAAACGAGTCTTATATAAATAACTATTTGAATAACAATCAGTATTTATGAAAATTATGAAACATTATGAAACAAACTTATGAAAATTATTACAGATTGCAATTGTCAAAATGCACCTTTAAACAACAAATTACATAGGTACGTTACAATTGGTGCAGTACAATTAAATTTAGGTACAATAGAACAATATGACACTCGTTTATATTTTGTCTTTTGTTGCATAATTTTTTTTATGAAAAATTATAAGTATTCATACTTCGCAGTCAGTCACTGTTCCAATACGTGTACCGAAACTGTCTAATTCATTCACTGTAAAGTCGGTTGAGTTTTATTAGGCAGAGATATATTTTTAAGAGTGCTAAAAATCACCTAACGCAATGCAAAAATAATTTTATTAAAATAGGCGTTTTCTTTTAAATTCATACTTCAAACCATATTTTTAACTTCCTATAATCGAAATCGTGTTTTATATTTTAATACGTTTTTAAGATATTAATTATCGTAACTAAACTTTGTTCTACAGCGCGATATTATATTATAGTGACTTTGGTTATTCCACGCGTTATTTTGTTTTGTTTTTATTTTTTTTATTTCTGTAAATGTAATTACATATGTACCGGTCTATAATCTTAAATATTCTTAAATGCTAACGTAAGATATTACTACCATTTATGCTGTTAGCTAATATCGTTTTGTTTTGCTGATCATATTTGTTCCATTGACTGTTATCCACCTCAATCATACATTTTGATATGTGAGATAATATAACAATTGTGGTTAGCGAAGTGAGAATAATGATCAGCAAAAATGGCACATGATATATGTATATGAATAGTAATTATATACTTAATTAAATATATGAGTTTCTTACTTAATCATTTATACAAATATTAAATCTGTTATTTTTCAAAAATTAAATATAATCTAAATATTACATATATCCATTTAAATTATTTAATCGCTGATCAAATGTTTAAAATGTAAAAAAAATATTTAAAACTTTAAATATTACCAGTTTTCCTTTCATTTATCTTAAACCCTACATTTTGGTTAAGAAACTATACAATTTATATTATTAAGATTTTTGATTTAGCTTTAGTTTTTATTATATGTGATGTAAACACACTCTATATTATGTAAATATGTATTCTTTTATATGAAATATAGCTATAGTTAAATTTGTAATAGTTTTCATAGGGACTCCAGTAGAGAATGCACTCGATTGTTTAAACTTGCCATTTCTAAATTTTTGTGATGCTTTACTATTTTTAATATAAATTGCACAGATAATAATAATAAAGTTGGCTGGCTCAATACCCAATACTTGGGATGTAGTTCGTTTTACTTGTTGGCATTAAAAATCGTTGGCTTGACAGTTAATTTTAAAAAGTAACACTTACTTTTCCTTTGTTATTTTTTAAATAAATTATCATTAGATTTTTTTGAGTTAAACTCGCGTGCCCATTATCTTGCTTATTCCTAATTTATTAAATTTGTATCTTTTTTTAAGAAAAATTAAGTGACGTAAAAATATTTAAAAAGGCATGACTATACATGGTGTTGTGAAAAAATGTTTGTTTTGATTTGGCATTAAATAAAATGTATTATTCGAATGTCTAGAGTGTTAAAGTATTTATTGTAAAATTAAAAAGCTATATAATATGAGAAACTTGGTCGATATAACAATCCTAACAAAATCGTTTAAAGAAATATTTAATATTTCAACATAATAAGTGAAAATATAAATGTCATGTACGAAAATTACAAAATTGAAACAAAAAGTGTAAAATTACAAATTATCCGTACATTTGAAGACTGACAATGTTATTCGGTACTAGATACCAATATTGAAACGAGTGTATTAAGCGATTCATAGAAATGTAAGAATTTATAGTAAGTACAATAATTACTGTGAAAGTATGTATAATACATTTTCCTATTTGCTTCAAAATCGTATTATTTTTTATTTACCATACCATAACAATCATTTCAATCATCAATACACCTCATTAATTATATATATAATAAAAATATAAATTTAACGAACATTTTATATGTTCAAGACGAATAAAGAGAAACAACTGTGAAGTTAATTTCTAGAAACCTTTATTAAAATTTACATATGCATTTATATACTTACATGTAAACATTTCACTTTCTCTATTGACCAATAATCCTAAAAAAGATGTTATTAGTAGTCAGTCAGCCAGAGGATGCGTACGATCACCAAGAACGGTTATAAAAAGTCGTTCCTAATTTGAATTTGAAAGTAATACCGTATCTGTCTTCACTAACTTTTTAAACTACGATGTTAAAATCAAAGACAAATTTACTACAATTATTTTATTACTACTACGATAACAAAGTACAATATCACTTACAATGTTAGAAAAATGGTAACAAACTTAAATCATACTAGACCCAAACTGGCGACCTCTCAGAATATTGTCCTTATAGGGCTTTCTTTGGTAAACGGGCAACAAAACTTTGGGTTTATCCGTCCCTTTTCTCAGATCTATAATTTTCACGGGCGGTGCATTATCAGAATTGAACATACCAAAATTGAACATTGGATTCGTGAATGTCCTGCTGTTCCTCGGTACCAACCCAAGGTCCAAGTGCTGGTTCGTGAGTAGCACGTGCCCAAATACTTTCGTTAGCTCCTCGTTTTGAGTTCCGTTCTTAGGAATGTCTTTTGTGAGGTCCGAAAACATCTTGTTACATTGCGGAGTGTCTCGGCGCTTGGAAAATGGACATGTCTGTAAAATAAAAATTCTTGATGAAAATTGTATTAAAATAGTAATCTAATAACTTTCGTTATAGAAAAATATATTGGCAGAGGGATGTAGTAAACTTGCAGAAGAATATAGTACACTCACGGAATACTTAGATCGCAAATTATATGATAAAGAGAAAACCTCCAAGAAAGAATTATAAAGGAACATCAATATCTTTCAAAAACCTTTTTTAAATATATATTTAAACTTCAACTGATTCGTCATATTCAAAACAAAGAATGTTATGACCTTTATCTGACCGTAATTATTGAAACTGCGCACATACTAGAAAAGCAATAAACTTGTATTGTATCATACTATACACTATACGTCAACACAGAAAACAAAAGACTAACGAAATCTAAAGTAACTCGAAAATTTAACTGGCAATATAACTTGAAGCAGAATAAATTTAGAATCTATCTTTCTTATCCAACTCACCAACAACATAGTGTCAATAACGTTAAGCAGTTTCTTCGGGGAACTACAATAATCTTTATACAGCGGCACACTCTGGAACACAGCTGTGTAGGCATTGTTGTAGGGATACCATTCCCCATAACTGAACGTCTGGATCCTGTTCTTCATTTTGAAATAATCCATGAAGTTGTACTTGTTCAGGACACCCATATTCGCCATTACACAGGTGGTGGATGGTGTAGAGTCTTTGCACTAAAATTTCAATGGAAACCAATTAAAGATAGTTACAAAAAAACGGTTTTTGTTACGGTCATACCATAATGTAAGAGACCTTATAAAACATTATTGACTTCCCAAGTTTTTGATAACTGTAAGATGGACATGCACTTGATATCTATACAAATAAATAAAAGTGTCTCTTTGTATTATAATATTAAAATAATCGCTTTTTACTAAATGTATGTATATGCATGTATACACGGTACATATACTACCAAAATAACATTTTTTACTATTTTTGTCTGTCTGTCTGTTTGTTCCGGCACGGCTCTCTATTCTCGTTCTCTGGCACGGCTAGACCGACTTTGACGAGACTTTCACTGGCAGATAGCTGGCAGACAGCTAGCTCACGCTACGCCACTGTATATAAAGTTATACTATGAATGAATACGATTGTTACTTCTTACCACTGAAGACACGGTGCTTAAGAAAGATTTGGGTTTAAAAACTGTGTCCGGCACGTACTCAAGATTAATGAGGGAGGTCAGGTTACACTGAGACAGCACCTCGTGATTCACAAGATTAGGCAATCCGCAGAACAGCCTTCGGTTTTTCTAAAAAAACGTAAGAGTTTCTTTTTACAATAATACTACTTATGTTATGCCCAAGTATGAAAATATTATCGTATTTGAAGTACATACTTTATATCGATAAAATTAAAAATAACAAAAGTTGTGTGATGAGGAAATGCGAATGTTCCATAGTCTAAAGGCAGTTTCTAATTCATGAGACATTAATTCAAATGAATCTGAAATAAACTGTTAGTGAGACTTACAGGTCGATATCTAGAGGAACTTATTTGGCAAATAACTTCGTTTGGCGTTGTACCAGAATGGCTGAAACAAATCCAAAGATATTAATAATACGATTCAAAATTTTCCATGTGGAAATTTCATCAAAATCATAACAAAATTCACCTACCGACAAACATCCGGCGATTTTGAATTTGGACAATTCTAGAAAACAAGAATAAATTTAGTCGTGTTGGTCTTATTTTAGCTTAACTTATTTTAGCATATCTCACAAACTACAAACCTCAGAGAGCACATCAAAAGTACAAGCCAAGATTTTGTTGATAGGACAATCGTATTCATAGTTGGTTATGGGTTTTCTAAGACACTCGGTGAAAACCCTGCCCTTAGCCTTGACCCAAGCGGGATGTAGATCAGTCAAGTTATTTAGAAGTGTGGAAAAGGCAACGCTATCAACATATCCCGATTCAGTGACCATGTTCAAAGCACGAAAGACGCAGTTACTTTGTTCGCACTGCAACAAAATTACACAACGTATACACAAGCAAAACTAACAAAGCACCAACACATTTCACATTTTCTTTTAATTTAAAAATACCTTCTGGATTAGTAATTACTTTCTTTTCTTATTAGATTCAATTAGATAATGGGGAATAATTAACAAAAGCGAACAAACCGAATAGGGAACCATTTTGACATCTTTTGTTCTTAAACTTCTGGGAGCTTCTGTGGTAGTCGTAGCATGGATGGGACCAGTACTGTTATCTATACTCAGTCGGGTCTCTGAATTCCAACTCAGTTTAAATCCACAATCCTTCCTCGAGTTTGGTGAAATGAACTCGTGCATGTCACAACAATCTAACGGATCATATTCCTGGAAAAAAAATATGGATTTGGATCTTCATTAAAAATTAATTTGGTTATCTTAAATTATCGAATACGTTAATGACGTCAAGTAGACAGTTCATTTGTATTAAGCTTAATTTAAATATTTAAAGTCACAAAAACATGAAATCGACTTGTGTAATACCTTTATATTCCTTCCTTCATGTATTTTCAATGTCTAACCTCTAACATGTTTATTTTTCATTGAAAATACAAGACATGAAGATAACAAATGTGACTAAAAATTATGAATGTCCAAATATCTACAATAATTTTAATTTACATCAGAATTGTTGGCTAATATTTACATATTTGGCTAAAATTACTAGGTTTTAAACTAGAATTAGTATATGGTATATAGCAATATAGTTGATGTATATTTGACTATCGAGTTAACCAAGTGATAGATGACAAAAGTAACATCATGTGTAAGAAAGTAAAAGCCAAATTTAAATTTCTCTCCTCCTTTTACTGGATCAACGACACGTTGCATGTCTGAGTAGTGATTCTGTATAACAAATATGTTTACACAAGGATTTTGTACCATTAAATCATTATTATTCTCTATAATTATAGGATAAAAGATTTTTCTTGTTTCGAAGTACTCGCAAACAGCATTAAATAGGTGATCGCTTATCATGAAACTGTTGTAATTCGTTAATAGCCGTCATAAATAAATTGAAGCGATTAATTGGATCGCTACTAAAAACATTTGGGCATTATCTTGGTACCGAGGACGGTAGTTTTTCGCACATTAAACTCAAAAAATATGATAAAAGAGTTTCATCCAAATGATACTCACTCCATATTCTTCGATATTCGCTGTCGTAGATACAACATCCTGAAAAACAGATTGTCATTAATGTAGAGAATATAAAAAAAAGGTATTTCTTTAATTCCGAAGAAACTAATTGTATATTGACAAATTCAAATCTATGTGAGGATTTCAATATAAACCAATCCGAAAACCAAAAATACTAAGTAACAGCAACAGACAAGACAAAAAGCTTTATTCAAGAATAGTCCTTTAAATTTGTAAATAAGGTACCATCGCTTAGATTTTAAGAAAACGGTTAACACTATATTTTCCTTCGTAAACTTCTGTTAGTGTCAAGATTCAGAAGCTGAACTTTATTTTATACTTAACACTTATATTAAAATAAATTAAAGTGTTATTTCATCGAATGTACTTATACTTACATCGAACGTAACAACTTTCAAAACTTCCCCATTGGCAGTCGACTGTTTTTCCACCTAAAACAATATTAGAAGCATGTTCTACTTGACATGTTCACCAACATACATTTTCAATTTTAAAAGACTCTTATTACAGTTCTACGACAAGAACGGTTTGGATTCTCGTTCCCCGTTCTCGACATTAGTTGATTCATAAAACAGACAACCTTGACTTGAAGCGACGTTTGAGGACGACAACAACAATTATGATAACGACGCATCTGAGGTCTAAAACTGAACACGCCCCTCCTAAAGATATCTTCAAATCTAAGATTAAACAATACAACCGGATGGTGAAAACATGATAAGGAAACTATGAACGTGTGGGAAAATAATACTTAATAATAATTTAGAGTTAAGGTTTTTATTTAAACTTGCTTTGTTTACTTTTGTTCATTTAAGATTAGTTTAGTTGCACTGGCCACATGCCAGGTCACATAAGCCATAAACTGTCGAATTAATAATAAGTCAACGATGTCAGAGAAAAGGCTTCACGGGTAAAGACTAAGATGTACTCGCAGCCGCTGTATTAAAATGTAAAAATAGAAAATATTTGAATACCCTCTTCACTTCACCTTGTGATTGAGTTTTGCAAAATAAAATACATATGAAAATCTGTTAAATCAGATTTATATAGCGTCATAGACTTATGATGACGGTGAAATATTATTAGATGAAATATTATTAGATCATACACTACAGTTTGCAATGAAACAAATAAACTGGACAATTGATCTATAGATTCCTTACAATATGTCTGTATGCGGTCTAGTATTATCTAGTATTCATTTGTATTATACGTACCTTAAAATTATTTGTCGGCGCATGATTCTGGGTTCGCTGATGGTAGTAATGAATTATAGAATTAAATCCACATTGGTTTAACAATGTATCGTTGAACAGCGGTGGTAGATCGCAGCATTTGACATTGAAATACTGAAAAAGAAATTTATTGTGTTATTTACAAGATTTCTCAAAATTCAACAAATAAAAATTAACACGTATTAATAAATAAGCGAAACTACAATCCAGTACACCTACTAGAAAATCTAAACTAGACAAAATCCAATGGTGGTCGGTCTTACATTTGAACCCAGGATTTCTCGACGAGACCATCAACTAGGTTCAAATGTTCCAGTATTTCATTCTCATTGTCCGACGTCACTTTACCATCGGCATTCGTATTTTTGTAAATGCGAAATATAGGTAGGTACTTCTTTGTAATATTTTTTCGGGCAATATATTTTTCCGGATAATCGACTGTGGGAAAGTTTCGTTCAGCGGTGATGGCGGTGACATCTTACAATTAGGCTGCCCGTTCATCTGTTTGCTAGGCTAAACTTATAACAAATGAGTTGTTAATATAACGTACATTCTTCAAGAACCAAGCGGGTCGGCGGTCTGAAGGTAAATTGGTCTCGATATCGTTGTAGCGACTGAAAAAGACAAAAATAACTTCAGGCAAACAAATATCTTAACGCTCTGGCTACTCCAAAGATTATACTCCTCGATACAAACTTAAATTTTAAAAAGAAAACACTATTTTAAATCCCACCACTTACTTTATTCTAATATTTTGCATATATTCTTTGGTTCGCTTTTTGCGTACTATTTTTTTCATATATAAAATCACGCCTGTAATCTCCGAAGAGGTAGACAGAGGATTGTAGTACACTCCCCGTTTCACCAGTTACGTTTATGTCCTACTACAGAATAGGTGCTGAGCTTACCGGGTACATTTCCATACTCCGAAACACTACTTAAAAATATAATTTAGAAAAATTCAGTAATATCTACCCGACCCGGGCATTGAACCCAGGACCTCCCGATTAGCAGTCGTGCTTGCAACGAACATGACTAAAGTGGCAATACTTTTTAATAGTCTCATACCTTTGGGAAAACATATATTTCATGCCAGCGAGGCATGTCACCGGCGCGCAGGCATCTTTCGTCCTCCAATTATCAATAGGACAGTTCTGTAAAGAAATTATACACAAATTATAGTAACATCAGTTAATAGTTTAAACTACAAAACCTGGTCAGGACTAAAGTAATAATGTTATTTGGAAAATAGATAATATATTAATCGGAGAAAATAGAGTCAATACTCGGTGTAAAATTATATTTATATATTTTATTTATTCACCTATTTTCGTAATAGTTTACAATTCCTCCATGTTATGTCCCTATTTTATTGGAATTACGAGTACATTAATTATGATGACCTGTATCAACAGGTCCACGACGCAGTGCAACAAGGCCTGGCCTGGGCACGTGCTGCTGTATCTTCTGGGCCTATCGCCGTAGCACGTATCGAGGGTTGGGCCAACCGCGTCTTGCCATGGTC
The DNA here is from genome assembly GCA_018246595.1 of Mimoniades nurscia nurscia. Lineage (NCBI taxonomy): Eukaryota > Metazoa > Arthropoda > Insecta > Lepidoptera > Hesperiidae > Mimoniades > Mimoniades nurscia. The sequence goes on from DWFO01004188.1 coordinate 9,785, forward strand.
CGTCTGGAAGGAGACCTTGAAGGATCTTCACGTATTGTTCTTTAGGGGGCAGGGAATCTTGAAGCCCAAGGTGGTCGTTTAAACAGGTCCATTGGGAACACTAAGAAATTTGATTATCAATAAATAAATACAAATCACATGTAATAAATAAATGAAGAGGAGACGTTAAAGAAATCAGCCAAGACCTCAGCAGCTGAAAATCTTTTTTCTGTACCAAACCGTATGAGAAATAGGCGTGATAATATCTACGTATCTAATATTCATTGTCTATTTCAAATTGATCCTAAATTTAACTAGTCTAACTAATGACTTTATATAAAAACTTAATGTACATTAAAAGCTTAACATCGGATAAGTGACACTTTTGTGTTTCGTTCCTATAAATAAAAAATATGTTTTGTTATATGTAAAAAAAACCCTATTTTTTTTCATTGTATGAAGGTAGAACGAAACACCAGTATCTAGGCATAACAATACGCTAGTCGCATTGTTTCCAAACATCGTATGGCACATTGCGCCCTATCAAAAAATGTGACGTCACGCCTGCAATCCCCGAATAGGTAGACAGAGGAATGTAAAACACTCCCACGTTTCACCAGTTACGTTTACGTCCCAGTATGGAATAGGTGGCAAGGTAATTGCCATACACCCGGAACCAACCAGACTCCGAGCCACTATTGGAAAATCTAAATTAGTCAAAATTAGTACTTAGTGCCCGACCCGGGAGTTGAACCCGATCGGCAGTCGCACATGCAACCAACACGACCAACGAGGCAGTCGCACCCTATTATATCAACATAACCAAAATGTCAACTAGAGAATACTCTACACCCCTCTGGCCTATCTCTTCAGGGATTACAGGCATGATAACGTTTAACATAACCACGATGCGTTAACATCGATACGTTACCTACTAAAATTTTCTCTCTAATAATAAAGATAACAATTATGTATTGATCGTTTATTTCCTTTGAATTTAGTTTGAATTTAAATTTGTAAATAGTTTATGATATCAAAATATTAAACCTTCATAATTGTCGCGTTAAACTTAGTTTCAATTAGCCGTTAACATTGTTCTCTACTGAAATGTAACAAAAGAGTTACGTACATATTATATATTTTTGATTGACCTATTTCCTCTTCAGTAACCTACGTAACTCTAGTCATTTGTAATCCTTCATTATTATAAAAATATTAGATTCTTTTGCAATTGGGTTTTTCTATGAGATATTTTTCTTTCTGTACTTGTAGTTAGAATTTCCTATAACTTGCCAATTACATGTTATACAATCTGTATACATGTATCGTTCGTTAATTTGCGTTGTTTTCCATATCAATATATAAACCTATTTACTATTAATATATAATAGCATAATTATATCAAAATACAATGTTATAAATTGTGCGCACAATATTCTTAAAAATACATATAATATTATTAGCAATATACATATATAAAGATTTTTCTTCACGTATTAATATATACGTAAATATACAAGCCGATCGCATGCCCTGCGTGAGGATTCTGGGCAAAAGCTCCTCAAGGGAGGCCTGTACCCAACAGTGAAGTAGGAGAAGTTGAATATGATTATGATTTATATATAAGAATACGTAATATACATACCAGCCGCGAATTTTTCAAATACGATGTGCCAAATTCCGTTTGTCCAAACACCTGGAAGCATAATACAATATCAACAAAAAAAAACGTAACTTCACGCCTGTAATCCCCGAAGAGGTAGGCAGAGGAATGCAGAACACTCCCACGTTTCA
>DWFO01004189.1:0-11555 GCA_018246595.1 Mimoniades nurscia nurscia
TCTATGTGTGTCAATAAAGGAAGCAATTAATTAATTTGCATTTTCATTATAATTATAAACCAAAATCAAGGTGCATCAGAGAAATACAACAACTGGCATGAAAGAAAATGATAAATAATATTTGCAGAATGTGCTCGAACTTGTAATTAGAGTTCGTCTATAAACTACACCCTTTTTTCACGATATTTTCAGTACAAGGGTCGAAGCTTAAGGGCTACGATTAACTACAATGTAAAGTCAGTGTCACTTTAAAGGCTTTTCGTTCTCAAATGCAAATAGAAGTCTATTAAAAGATTCCACCGCGCCTCCTTTCAATTCGGGCAACATTATAATCTTAAAAAATCATCGCGCCAAAATGTTTCCGCGCGCAGTTTACAATATTTTTATTAATCTCGTAAAAAACATTTTGGCAAAATTGAATTTGGTAGCGCTGCATTTTTATTGGTAAATAGTCAGAATATAAAAGGAAAAGTTAGTAGCAATTATCGTGATTTTTGGTTAAAATTTTCCGTATTTACCGACATGTTATTACGTATATATTGTAAATTCCGAATATAACTGTGGATTATTTATGTGTCGTTTATGTATTCTGAAAAGTATTTCGTTTCAGTGCTTTGCAATTTATACATCAATATATGTATTAATGTGAAGTATGTATAAATAATGAGTTATACATATATTTTCAACCCTGCATATGAATGCATACCCTGCGTATGTAAATTCAGGAACAGGATTTCTATTTAAAATACCTTCTTACTACGATCACAGAAGGTTTGAATAACCTTAGACTTTTCCAACTTCATTGTGAAGGAACTGGGGTTAATGAGGCCTTTCCTCAATTTAGCGAAACCAAGCGCAGGTGCACGAGAAAAAGGATTGAAGCCATAAAGTGTTACTTAATATTGAGGAAGTGCCTCTATTGAAGCTACCTTTAACGCTATTTGCATTGGGTAGCTTCAATATTGATAATTAACCGAGCCAATTACTTACTTTTTCAAGTCATCCATAAATATTTATTTATTGGCGGCCAGAATTGAACTACTAGTACAATTATTAACAGTATAATATTTTTTTACGTAACATCACGCCTGTAATTCCCAAAGAGGTATGCAGAGGAATATAGAACACTCCCATGATAATAGTTAGTAGAACATCCCATTGGTAATATTTTTTTAAACTAATGAAAAAGAAATTGGTTTGGTACCATGTAGTATCCACAAACTAAAATTTCCACCATCCACAGTTCTGAGAAACTTTTTTTGCTTCTACTACTTTCATCATAACTTTCAAATAAACTCGTGTATTAAATATGTTCTTTACAGGCCTGCCTCTTCGCGGCCCACCGTTTACATTCGCCTCGTAAACCATCTCAGCACATGGAAGTGTATGGATATTATCATCAGCCTATTTTAGTCCACTGTCGAACATAAGCCTCTCCCAAGGAGCGTCCTTACGGTTTGCCGCATTCAGCTTTTGCCTGCAGTCTTTCGAAAGTCGTCATCACATCTATACATTTGTATATACATATAATCAATATAATATACGAGTATAATGCCGCATAATTTCCTAGATTTATCTTGAAAATGGCGCGCGGCCTTGTTCGCGAAGAACTGATGGCTGTTGTACGCCCACACGCAAGTATTAACATAATATATTACCCTATACTTAATGGTACAGTCGTTTTGCAAACATATCCAACTTTTCTAATGTAATTATAATCCTCGTTTCTGAAATAGATACGTATACGCAAAACACCTCATAATTATGAACTTCGGCTACGACAGCCAGGAAGTGTCATAAGCATTAATTTATCAATGTCTTTATTATTCACGTTTGGTTCTTTACATGTTAGACAGAAACCACAAAGTAACATACATTTATAGTGAACGGCATTCGAAACTCTCTAGCGAACCAAGTTCTCTCTCGAAGCTTTTCAGTTACGGAGACCTAAAATTCCTTCAAGGAAGCAAAATTGAAATACACTTAGCAGGCCAACGGTTCCAGTTGTATCTATGCCATTTTTTATCAAGTTCGCATGAAGAATTTACTGCCATTCGTGGTTTTTTCGTGTTACTAATAAAATGGAAAGTATAAAAATACAGAACTCTTAGCTTTCTCGAGTTTTTTTCAGGGTTGTCGGGTGTCGTATATTTTATTAACAAATCATTATTCAGAAAACTTTACAGTTGTCTTGAACCGTAATTAAATAAATATCTTCTATCGACTATTAGCTCTGATTACACCCGAGAAGGGCTTCACTATTCTCTCCAAAGCCGATACGATGACACTACGGCCATTACTGTAGTTCAAGTAGCGATAAGCTAAGTCATAACGCTTCCTATCAAAGTGGCCTGTATTCGCCTCGCAAATGTCAAGCTTTGAGCTTACAGACAGATATGGGTAAAGTACTTGTAATAAACAGACATTACTTGGCCTACATGGGCTGTATTTTATTTTTATTGTTCCTCACAAATGGTAGACTTAATACCAAATGAAATTTAAACATTAAGTCCTAATAATGATGAGTGTGTGAGGCCCGGTAGTAGAATGACATTATTATTCTTTAAAAAGACCAGATCAAATACCGAATAGACCTCTTTACGAATTAATCCAAGTGATGGTGAAAAATTGGCAATTTCTACTAACTATATGAAAGTTGTATGTGCGATATCAAATAGTCGTTTAGTATAAAAGCGTTCTGAGGTTAATGTTCCCCACGTCAGCAAGTTTGATGCGTAGAATACGAAATTAGTTCCTTTGTGCCCAGGAATTCGATATGAACCAAATAGGTGGCTTCCATTCGCACGAGTGTATTTTATTTTGAGTGTCAATCTGAATCTTACATATGTGGGCATGTAGATTGTTTTCTTGGGAATAAATGTTGTTTGGTGAATAAGTTTGATTAATATACTATTACGCTACGTACCATACGGGGTAGGCAGGGAGTATCCAATGACAAATATCATTATCCTTACAGCTCTTACATACTTCTTCCACATTTATCACTCTCATTATAGACGCACGAGGATTTCGGAAACTTCAAAGCTGGAGTTTTTGAACGTTAGTTTTTTTTTTAACACGGGTCGGTGCTCGCGATTTATAAAATACAATATATAACAGTGTTTATAATTATTAGTAAAACACAATATGACAAAAATTTTATGGTCGACATAAGTAAAATGACAAACCAATTTGTTCAGCACCTCGGCTTGAGTTCTAAGAAACACGAGTAGGTATCAGATCGTTACCGCAGCCGAAAATATCACAAAGTTTGAAACTCACATCGGCAAAAGGAAATTTCGCGAGAGAACATGAAACTATAGGTATTTCGTTTAAAGGATCTCATTAAGACCGATAATGTACATTTTATTACTTTTTTTTTTATTATTGCTGCCGTCGGCATATTGCTTCCACACTGAATATTTTATTAGATACAATACGAATACACATAGAAATGTAAATATTTTAACAACAAGGAACATTACACACAAGGAACATTACACTTCTAATTAGGAGTGTTGTTCGCGATCTTTGTTTTGTGACAATGATAATGATAATAAATTCTCATTAAAGATGATTCGTGTTGTGTAGGTACCATTAATGATTAATCAAATGTCAATAAACCGAGAGCTCTAAGACGTTATGGCTAGATGGCTTATATTACCAATGTATTTTATGTGTACACTAAGTGTCTATTTTGATGATAGTAAATTATTTAGACCTGGTTATTCACATGTTATTTACACTTAAACAATGATAAATGTGACCTGTAAATAATTTATACATCAGTGCCCAAAATCCGGGTATAGTTGCAGGAAGCAAAAGTTCTTTTAATCGTCCTAGATCTTGGTCAGAGCGTTAGTTAGATAGTAACCTAAAATAGCACGTTTTTATGAGGGTTTCTGTAGCCAGTAAGCACTTTAAGCGGTTAGTACTATTTGTCGTCAGAGTACGCGTACAAAACGTCAAACATAATCGGCCATGCATGGGACAGTTTAGAAACATTCCAAATTTAAAAACATTCAGGTTTTGAAACGCAACATCACGCTTGTAATTCCCGAAGAGGCATGGGAATGTAGTACACTCCCATGTTACGTTACGTATTTACTTTCTGTTACGAGTCTGAGTTTCTGGCACGAGTCCAGACACCGAGCAACTATTAGGTAATCTAAATTAAAAAACTCCTATAGTGCCTGACTCGGGATTGTACCCAGGACCTCTCGATCAACGAGGCAGTGACACGACGATCATATGAGACGAAATGGAAAATTCATTTGTTTATCTATTCTTATTTGTTCACGTAAATCCAAGTCACCTGTGTCATTATTCAACAGCTCATCAAATTTTATCAAGTATCCTTCGTAAATCGTATTTAGCACTAAACGTCTTAAATCCAGCCACATTCACGATTGCATCTTCCAATAGATTGAAATAAAATCGTCATATTTATTTAATATTTCCGGACTCTTTGATACCATTTCTAACCAGTGATATTGTAGGTATTCTTCTCTGCTACATACATACATGTAATATAAAACCCTTTAAAAAGAACACTACAAAAGGTTAACGCCAAGATAGTAAATGAATTTTCTTATGTACATATTAAAATTGAAGATATTGGTGTTAACAATCTATAACAAATATATAAAACTTGGTCCAGAAGTCGCTGGAAGGTGATATTTTATGGGCTGAACGATTAAAAATAATAGTACTCAAAATGTATACCTATTGTTTTCTTTCCCTAAATTAAGCAGTACAGAAAGAAGCCACTTATAACTCAACTGTCTCTGCGTAAAATATTATATATTTTTATTGTATTTATTACCGCGGGATAATAATAGCCGAAGAAAATATCTACTTACATCTGTGTTGTGTGTGGAGTCAGAGCTGGCGGCTAAATTGAAAGATATTTATAATATTACATCTATAATCTCTGTAAGAGACCCGTAACTCAACGAAAGGAAATCAGGGACCAAAATTCATACGTAGACATATTATTAAAACAATTTAATACTCCACGTCCAGGCATTGCTTAACTAAGTACTAACACTAAAACTTTCTGTCGGTAAGCAGCAGAATTACTTCTTCGAATTGATAGTCAGATGCCTGGTAATACGACAAGACAACGTTTTTAAACTTTTACGTCGAAAGCAGCAGTCTGAGTATCTACAGCAGGGTTTTGTAAACTTATAAATAGTCTACGCGATGACGCTTTGCAATAATGCAGAGCTGGTAGTTCATTATCATAAAAAACACCGAAAAATTCGCAATGTTTTCATCAAGCGTGGATTTTTTTCTATTAGCTGAAATCACTCGATGTCGACTAGACTTAGTGACTTAATTTTCTTACAATACACTGCCAAGTGACGTTATTAGAATGATTATTATCAGCTGACATCGAAACATTATTACAGATATAAAAGCTTCCTTGTCACTACGGAAACGTTGATTCAGCATTTACCTCATTTCTCATTCCTACTATTCCACCTGCGTCTTATGTCGGAGCCAATAACACATTTGCATACATTATGTGGCCAACGCTCACAGGAATTGGTTCTGACAAAACACATTACGTACAATTCATTAGATATTTCCTTTTTCGTGTATTGGATGTGATTATGAATATTAACGGAAAGTTTTTATGACGAATTATATTCAAAATTTAACATGTGGTATTAATGGCATTTTGGTGAATTGAAAATATACTACATGCTAAATCAACACTGTCTTGGAATTATATGTATAGGACAGATAATTTTAACCCTACAGATTTTGGTAAGAATAATATGAACATCCATTTAATTTGAATGCTTTAATGCTTCCATTCATTTTTCTAAAGCATATCCAACCTCAGCCTTAAAACAGATGATACATTTTATTAATGCTTCATAATACATACATAAAATAATACTTTTTGTGCATTAATTCAAAGAGCGATAATTTCCAAACCGTTTACATACTTTACAATGTAACACATTTTGAAGATAAATAGACTATACATAATATCCATAGCAACACCTATCAAAATGAGTATAGCAAACAACAAAGGGACTTCACACCGTAGTTATTCACTGCGGATTTAATTACGCCGATTGGTCAGGCACGGACACGCGATATTTTGAATTATTCATTTCGTCGGCTATGTTGGCTATTGTTGGAAAAGTTTGTTTATTCGTTTCAGCTGAAAATTATGTAGTACACAGCTTGACAAGTATAAGTAGTGTAGCATCCCTGTACCTTGGGACCAAAATAAGAGCTACGGCATCTCTTGCCAGTCGTAAGAGGTGTTTAAAAGGAAAGTTCTGGATTAGCGTACGGTCAGTGTGGGAGCTGGAACCGTTCAGCCCGCGATCTTGAGAAGGACGATGACATGCGTGGCCATACATTGTATTAAGAAGCAGAATTCACGGCACGAGACGCGATTGGAGATCCCGGAGTCGTCCTGTCAGCGCGGAAGAAAACCACCGGGGGGATTTCGGTGAGATAAACGTCTCTTAATCCGCTATCTTATCCACAATACTGGTGCCTTTTGAAGGTCTCCCCTTCTCCTCCGAATCAACTACTACCACGAAAATAACATACAATTTATTCCCTAAGCAACGTAGCTGATATCATGAATTAAAATTTTTAGCTCCTTACTAACGTACGGTATTCTTAAAAAAACAAAGTACCTACTTATAAATAGTACATAATGTATATTAATTTTTAAAAGTTCGTTTCATGGTTAATTGTAACATGAAAAGGGACTCCATATTAAAATTCCAATGGGACCGATTGAATTAAATCAATTCAATTGAGCTATATTACAAATATATTACATTTGAAAATGATAGGTACTTAAAATGATTCCTGATAACTAACAATGTACAGGACATTGCTAGTCAACAGCAATTCAATGTTGTGTCTTAAAAATCAAAACAATTTATAGGCGCAATAGACGAATGTACAGTGAATGGGCAACCGTTGCATGACAAAGGGATTCTATACCGCAGTGATCGCGCCAGATTTAATTACGGCGCATCAACAGACGCGGATACGGGATATACTGCATTATTCATTCAGTCATCAAAACCTTCGACCTTTCGCTTACTGCGAGGGCTGTTTAATAATTCTTTATAGAGTAGTTATCGAGTCCTCCATTTAAAGAAATTACATAACAAAACGTTTCGTCTATTTGCTTTTCATGCAAATTCTGTCTCATGACAACTCCATGTTTTTCATTTTTTTGTTTTAACGCGTGTAGGTACTATGCGTTATTAATATTTTTTTACCTTCCTTTACGCTTTATCTGCGTTTATTTATTAGTTTGGAATAAAATACTTATCTGTATACGAGTATATGTACATATATTTTTTTATAGTTATTTAGTACATATAATTGTACGTCTTTTTATGGGATTTCGTATCCTACCCGGGTTTTGAGCCCAGAACCTCTTGGTCGGCGGTCGCGCTTGCAACCAACACGACCAACGAGGCCATCAATCGAGGCAAGGCAATCTTCATTTTATTGACAATCAAAATTCGGTCCAAACACCGCCATCTGATCCCAAAGTAAGCATCAACAGAGCTTGTGGTATGGTAACCAGACGGCTGATAAACTACATATATACATATAAATATATGCTTAAATATTTTTTTTCCACCCAGACACATAACAAATACTTGTGTTCAACACACAAATATTTATTCTGGATGGGAATAGAACCCACGACCTCAGGCGCAACAGTCAGGTTCACTAACCACTGCACCAACGGTACAGTCAAAAGCCACTTAAATAAATGACCCATACAAACTAATTTTCATTAACTTCGCCTTTCATTAAATCCTCTTCGTACCTGTAAAACATTCCTGATACACAAGAATAATAAATTAAGCCCAGATAGAAATCTTGAATGCAGTCTGAAAGCTTCAAGCAGATAGTTTGATCAATAATTCCCGTTTTACTAACCCGCACTCGGGCGTCGGACGAGATGCTTCAGTCCACACGTAGTAGAACATAAACTCCGTCTATCAAATGTAGTTTCGTAGTCATGTTGAACTTCCATTTTCCATTTTGCAATTCTGATTTCATAATATTAGCGTAGTCAAAAGATGGTTTGCTTTAATTTAGCAGAAAAGAAACGATGTGCCTAAATTATAGCAGGATTATACTGAACATTTATAGTTGCACGTATTGTACGAATTTCGATTTTATTTCTCGATACATGCCTACATTTTACTAACTTCCATTAAAAAATATCAATGTGTTCACTTAAAAACAATATAGGTAAATACATATAACACGAATTGTTGGTCTATTAGGTATATTAACAATTTTCCACAGTTCACTAGCTAGCAGACTCAGTTCAAATTTAGTGCTGCGTTCAATTTGCCGCTAATCAAAGTTAGGAGAATATAGAAGCTTTTATAGCTCAAAGAATATTTTAGGCCTGTTTCAAAGGCTGCGTATTAATGATCAAACGAGTCTTACTCTTTGGATTGCCTTTGTTGCCTGAGAGTATGGTGAATATTTTTTAGAAATTAGAATCAACGAATTTATTTTGAGTACTGAATGCGATAACTATTTTAAAGAGAAACGTATTGCCAGTGGTCTGAGGTCGCTGAAACTGGTACACGTGTGTGAAGAGAGTGATAAATGGGGAAGAAACAAGACAGTTATGTAACGATGGATATATTTACCACTCAGTGCTCCCTGCCTATCCCTTTTGAGAGCTGAGAGCTAAATACATGTATGCGTGCTTCTCTGACCTTTTAATCTGATAGAACGGAACGGAACGCAACGGAAAAGAACATAAATTTTAATGGAGACTAATTAGGAATCAACCCTTAGCGTGCTTGTATCGTCAACAACGGTACGCTTAGCGTTAGATGAATACATAGTTAAACAGCCGCCCTAATTACTGCAATGCAGCATTTAGTCTTTAGAGGGTGCTACGGACCTCGCCGAAAATTAATAGGGATACGTGGATTAATATAATTGAGTCAAACAGACCGCGGTAAATTAACAGAATTTACTTAAATAGGCTCTTAGGTATTCTCAACGCGGTACAATATGCTATAAAAAACAAACCCGTAGATGAATACGGCGGCTGCGAATGTTATAAATGAAAATTTCATAAGGCTTTTTATGTTATTTGTGTTGTTTTTTTGTTTTATTTGCGAAACTGAAATATGAATTCGAAAGCATAGCGCTTAGCGTTGTTTTTTTAATAGTTCCCGGAATAAAACCTTTTTTAACAAGTGAATTATTTCTCCTTAATATCGTATAGCTATAATTTTTTTTTATATATAATAAATGATAGTACAAAAAATATATAAAATATAACAGAAAGAGAACATTTGTTCCAAAAAAATTCTCCACATTGAAAATGTATAACGGAATTAATGTGCAAGGAAAAGGTCCTGGGTTTAAATCCCGGGTAGGGTATTATTGGATTTTCTAACGTAGGTTTTCTAGATGACATTTCTTGTGGTGGCTCGCAGTTTGGATTGGTGCCCGGTGTATGGCAATGGACTCACCCTACTTCTTCATCATCAGCCTATTGCAAATTATTACTGAACATAGGCCGTCTCTGAGCACAGCTTCTTACACAGTCTACGCTACCGCCCATAGGCTGCCGGGTCATTTAGTTGTCCTTAATTTAGTCGCCTCTTACAACACTCCATATCCCGGTATGGGATCGTGGAACGTATTCTTACTCCGCCCCGTCACGGATATCGCTGTTTCATAGTGGAACGTAAACGTAACTGGTGAATCATACATATAAGTGTACCACACTCCTCTGCTTATCTGTACGGGGATTACAGGCGTGATATTACGTTTGTAATGGAATTTAATTAAAGTAAAGAAAATGCGAGTATGAAATATTATAACCCACGTGTTGTAATATCTACAGGACGTTGTCACAATGGAAATGAGGCCGTTTGTAAATAATATTTTTCTGCGACCGAACACAATGGGTGCGATTTTAATATATCCACCAACAATGCGTTATACGTTCGTGCTAGTGAAAACTAAAAACAAAATACGTTCTGAAATTTTAAGTCCACAAATTATGCCCTAATGCCCTATATATAGTATTAGGATTCAAGATCAAAGTAATTTAACGTCATACTTAACTAATAATATCCCTTCTATTAACACTAATGTTATAAAGAACTTTTTAGACTATCGCTTAAAATGTCAAAAGGTACGCCGCTCGTCACACTCAATCTAATCATCCCTACGAGTACTTATTTCATTAGTTGGATGTCTCTTCAAGGATGTCTCGAAGACTTCTTTAATACACCTAACAAATATACTAGAATATAGCCGTTAATAGGGACGGTGCTAAAACAAATAGATCGCGTATCAAAACTTTATCAATTTCATCAATCGCTTATGCAACAGCTCGGTGTGCTAAGTCAAGCAATAGTTCGTTCACGTTTCGAGTTCCGCCGACATACTTGAGTTTAACTGCACGATTAATATTAACAAGTTTCTCTTCAACATTAATACAATTTTACTTCTTGTGGATCAATTAGACCCACAGCAGTGTTCCGGGTTGCTGTGATTTGGCTTTTATCCCCACCAATATATCTGGAGACTACGTGGTGAATGGCTATACTAAGTACCTAGTCTCAGAAACCACGTTAATAAAAACTAAAATTATTGACTGACTGACTATTGTCGTTCGTCGCCGCATGGCAACGAGGTTTCGGCCCTCGAGGATGTCCTCTTCACCCGGGCATACTCAGGGGGTCGACTGCCCCCCGGTGACGTCACCCCGCCTTATGGCGGTGTTGTGCCGTGTTTGTCACTCCCCTACCCTTGGCTATTATACCTATCCTATTCTTTGAACATCACAAAATCCCGCTAGAAATTGAATTTTTACAATAGGAAATATAATTATAAGTCAAGTGTTTGAATCTCGTTCATAAACCGCCATAAACTTATTATTTCGTGAAATCTCAAATGATTGATTAAAATCACTTATTTATAAAGCCTGGATTTGTGATTTTAAACGGATTTGACCATTGACTAACGTTTCTATCGAATGGAGGTTCACTTGTGTTATAAGTGCTGCCACTCGCGCTTCGATGGTACAATTGCCAACCGGTCGAAACAAGGAGTCTCCCAAACTGGAAATCTGTCAATATCCATGTATCAAGAGGTATGTAACTGTGTAACATTCACAAAAGCGAAACAGACTCATAATCTATTGAAAAAAAGATTAGAGTACAGTGAAATTGAGACTCCAACGAAGAGTTCTTTAAATATACGTACGTACGTAGCATCACGCTTGTAATCCCCGAAGAGATAGGCAGAAGAGTGTAGTACACTCTCATGATTCACCTGTTAGGTTTATTTTTTTTTCTTTTCTCTTCCCTTTTCATCGTTCCACTGTTGTAATATGGGTCTCCTCTCAGAATGAGAGGGTTAAGGCCCTAATCTGCCACGCTGGCCAAGTGCGGGTTGGCAGATTTCACACGCCTTAGAGAACAGTTTTTCTCGAGAATTCTAAGGTGTGCAGGTTTCCTCACGATGTTTTCCTTCACCGTTATAGCAAATTATAT
>DWFO01004190.1:0-11555 GCA_018246595.1 Mimoniades nurscia nurscia
TGTAAACTCCGTCGATTACGCGGCAAATTAAATTAAAGAAAACTACGAAACTACATAATAACATACAAGTGTAGTGATTTTCTTTACATATATATAACATTGTTTTTATAAGTTGTCGGTTGTCTGGTTTTCTTAACACATTGTCTACCTAGATCGAAATCAGTTGCCATGTATGAGTTGTGTCGAGATGTATTATTGTTAATATTTCTACAAACAAAGCCTCTTTCTTTACATATAAATAGTAAGTATATCGTTGTATTCTCGATTGTTCTACAGACCTTAATATCAAGTCTTGTGTCATGTCTGAATTGGACGTGGAAATCCTATAATAAGAAAAAGTTTTAACGTATGTTCACGTATGTACTATTACTACGCACAAGTCTCTCTTGCAATGGTAGGAAAATTTGAGCGTACTTCCCTATGCAGTTCGCGGTAATGGAGATGGGTTAAGGCCATATACTGTGTGTAGACTGTTTATAAATCGCTTTAAAGGCATCCGACGAGACTTAACGATTATTTTCCAACGCCAAACGCCATTTTTCACTGGCGGTCACTCACCCACCACCTGTTATCCTGCCTTCAGTATATCCGGAACATTATTATGTCACAATCCACTGCTGGACATAGCTCTCCTTTAATAAGGACCACGCTTTCATTATCAGCCTATTTCAGTCGACAAGTGGACATAGGTCTCTTCTGAAGGGTTATGCCCATACTTCCCACGCTGAGCATGCGGGTTGGAGATCTCCGAGCACAGTCTCGCGCACAACCCCTTATAGGCGACTAGGATATTTAGCTGTGTCTGGGCAGATTGTTCCATATCGCGGCTTTAATATTCTTTGGTAAAGTACCATTGTATTAATAAATTAGTCACACCTTATCACATACGTTACCTTGTAACTTTTCCTCATTAGATTCAAATGCACGCTCTCACATGCGACGGTCTGAGGGGTTCCCAGTTTATACATTATGTTCTAGAACAATCGGTTAAGTTTTACTGACAATACCCGTTTATATGTATACTATACATTCAACACCTTCGTTACTGGGAAGAACCTTTCTGTTGGGTTATGATAGAGATATTTAAATTACGCTGAGGACTAGGCCAAACAAATGTTGAAATATGTAGTTGTTTTGTGTCTTGGGAAATTGATAACCCTTTAAGTGTGTGGAGGCCTGACTGGGGGATTTTGTAGTATATCCGTAGTCGACAAACTTTAAATGGTATGAGTACCCTTTAATCGGTATTAAATTATATTGGACCTTATCGCCCATAAAACCAAGTAATGGGTACTACGCTCCAACATAATACTTGTCTGTACCTAATACCAGCCCAATGTTTGTTTCTGACTTGATTTTCTACGTGTTAATTGTACCTACGGTATTGTGTGGAAATGAATGAATATTATTATTATACAAACATCGGGCTTGGAAAATTCGTTTTTATATACCGATATTAATAAATAATTTATGTTCCGTAATATTTATTTCCTACTAGTACTGTATAACTGATTTGACTCGCCAATTAAATTATGTTTGTTATTTCATTGATTTCGAAAAAGTTGATTCAATAATTCTATTAATTTCCCATTGCTATACTCATACGAAAGTTCCAATAATTTCAACATCGTAATTTATATTAATTTTATTTAGATTATTTTATAACATGTTCTAACTAGCCCGAAAATTTAAACAGGCCCTGGGCTGTTTTAATAATGGACTTTCAACAAATTAGGTTCAATGGTTTTTATAATTTACCGCAATATACATAGAGAGTTAATTTTGTGAATATATGAATATACAATACTCGGAGATACCACATTTGATGCCAAATAGCAAAACTACAAAAATATCTTGTTTGAATCCTGTGAATTTATTAATAAACCTAACTTACAATACAGATTTTCTCACAGTTTTACAACATGTTCATCAATCATTCTTTAATTTATTTCTTGATATCAACGTTCGATATTTTGCATTATACATACTGTAGTTATAGGTACATATATTTTTGTGATTGACTTTAATAAGCAAGCTAACGAAGCAAACTGCGGAAACGTGGGCGTGAACTACACTCTTCTGCCTACCTCTTGGGGGATTCAGGCATGATGTTACGTTAAGTTATTGAAGTCTAAATTATACTTATTATTAATATTAAATTATTGATGTTTAAGACATTGTGCTACATATCCAATGGTATCTTTCTTGAAGATCAAGTGTTTAAAGTATTTTAACATGGAAATGAACAGGCGAAAAATTGAGACTAACCAGTTGGAAACTTTAATTACTCCATTCAAATTAAAACCTGTAAAATAAACTCTTCTTGTCGCTATGTGAAACAGACGAGACAATATGTACATATGAAGGTATATTCATTAATTGCGGCCAGCTACAAATATAACCAAATTTGGCCGGATTGGTCATTTCTGAAAAATAATACAGAGTTGACATTTCCGAAAAATAAGATACACATGTATAGATATAAAAGACGTAAAAGTTACTTGTTTGTCCATCATATCGTGACTCTAGCGTCACAAGACACATCTAGATCGTGATAGATGACATCTTTGTGATTTTGTTTGCTGTCGTGGACGTGCTTATGCAGTAATGAGACACTTGCTTAATTATAGTAAACGTTGTTGTATAATAATACAATAATTGTTTATATAACATGGCATCACATCTATATTTCTCCGTAAGACCAGGCAGAATAGTGTAGTACACTCCCAGGATTCGTTTTTTATGTTATACGGCCCATCATGAAATAGTGAGGAATTGCCATACATCAAAACACGAATCCAAACTCCGAGCCCCTGCTATGAATTTCAAGTTAGTGTTACTCAATAGTAGGTACGCGCCCAAGGATCAAACCCAGGACCTCTTTCTGGACAGTCGGGTTTACGAACACTAAACTAACACAATATAACAAGGTAATTTATATAATTTTAGCATAATTACTTACACAATTATAAAACTCTTTATTCATGTAATAATAAATTGCATTAACTTTATTAAAAATATTGTATTATGTATGTATAGTTTTTCCTATAGGACTCGGAATGAGATATTTATTAAACAAACATGGAGAAGCATGAAGAAATATTCGAGATCGTGAAGCAATCACACATTTATACACTTATACTCGTTGTATATATATCAGTATGGTAAGAAAAAACGCCTATCTTGTGATAAGACTAGGAAAGCAATCTGTTCCAGGCGAGCTTCGTGTGGAAATATCAATTTAGTAATAGTTGCAGAGGTGTAAAATGTTTGCGAATTACAGAATTAACAGTTCTTATCGTTGGCATGTTTTACTTACTTTTACATTAAAATATTTCGCACCAACGATTGTGGCGCCACCTGACCCTTGTGTTAATTGTAGTAGTTTTAAAGATCGCATAGAAAGATGGAAAGATATGCGAGGTATGTACATACCTTAATTGAAATATTTAAAAAATAGGAATCGGTCATTATTATTACTAAGGAAAAATATGCAAAAAAATTATTAAAAATAATTTTCATACTTTTAATTTGCAACGCGCATTATCAGTTCTTGGTTCCGTAACACTTGATACCGTCCCATTCTATATAAAACAATGAAATCTCATTAGCATATCAGTGTGAAACGAACGAACGAAGCAACATGCGCGCCCTGACTCTGCTCGTTGTACTCTGCCTCCTGGCTGCTGCGTCAGCCCAAAGCCACGACCTCGTGCTGGGCCAGGCGACATACGGTGACGTCATCATCTACAAGGTGAACGAGTACAAATATGGATTCCCGTTAATTGTGCGGACCAGTATAGTCGAGTACCCGCAACCGGGACAAAACAACTTCGCCTACATCAGAGCCATCTACGTGAAAGACCATTACACTGACGGTAATGGAGGGTACCCGACTATTTCCGCGGGCGGTGTTGGACAGCGGTTCGCGAAAATAAAACTCAAGAGCCAAAGGAACCACGGTTTCAACTTTACCATCACCATATACGGAAGATACTGACTACTTACTAAGTCATAGTGCCCTGGTACTTAATTCGAAAGAACCCCACTCCATGGTGGTATATAGTTAAAGTTTGTGTTAATTTAATGCTGTGTATAATTTATTAAAATCATAATAATTATTATGAATTCATTAATTATATCGGTGTATAATTCATCATTTTATTTATTAAAGTATTATTTAGGATTGTATAAATTGTTTGCGTTTTATTATATAATAATAATTTTGCTATATAATTAGTTTATTTATAATATATCATGAACACATTGATTATATTATAAATGCAACGAATGATATATGAATTAATTGCGATATTGTAATGATTTAATGATCATATCATTGTGGAAATACAAGGCAAGAATTAGTGTCCTGGCTTTGTAAGGTAGCAATAGATATATAACAACATATAATTATATATCGCACTGATACAATTAAATCATACTCCGAAGAGTCTGCGTGTTTCTGTTCTATTTGTTTATCAAAAAATATTAAATATCTTGACTGCCTCGTTGGTCGTGTTGGTTGCAAGTGCCACTGCCGATCGGGAGGTCCTAGGTTCAATTCCCGGATCAGGCACTGCTAAATTTTCCTAATTTAGATTTTCTAGTAGTGGCTCGGAGTCCTGATATGTGCCCGGTGTTCCATATTGTTCCATAGTGGGACGTAAACGTAACTAGTGAAAGGTGTGGGTATTCTATATTCCTCTGCCTACTTTCTCGGGGATTACAGGCGTGATTTTACGTTTTTTTTATTAAATATCTTAGGACACCTTCCCACAAGACAGTCTAAGCATCACGATCTAGACAGATAATTGATAAATATATCTACGTGTAAATAAAGGCTTATGTAAATATATTGTTTTCTCTCTTACTTTTAAGACCTAAAAAAAGGAACATTGTGCTCATCACACATTTGTTTATTTCTGATGAGAATCGAACTCACAAACCTCTATGTATTAGGCAGAGTTACTAGCCACTAGAGAAACAGGCAATTTAAAGATATAGACCGTACAGAGTAATTAACAAGGTTTGCATATCTGTTTGTCAAACCTATTGCATACACGTGCAAAAACTTCATTATTGTTCAGACTATATCATGATAATTTAAAGTTAAAAGAGCTAGGTAAAATAAGCCAATAGACAATGCAAAACAAAAAACAAAATCCATTATATCATTATCATATTAGGCTGATGGCCTAAGTCTGGTGCTTGATTTAAGGTACTAACCCTTAAGGTGTTTTTGCTCATAATTCGAACTTAGCTTAACTGAACATAATTTAGCCACGCCATACCGCGATCTGCTAGCAATGTGTTTAGTTGCCGTGTAGTAGATGTATTCTTTCTCCGTCCCGACACGGGTTACCAAATCGACGAAATATTTAAAATGTCCTAAATACGACGTGTAATTATACAATTGTAAATTAAAATAACGTGACGGTAAATAACAAGTGGTAGTAATAATTATACTTACCTATTAAAATAACTAATTGACTTATCTAGTAGAAAATACAAAACAAAGAATATCTATAAGACATTGATAACTTATTGAACCTACAATTGTTGAGATATTAATTGATATTAATCATGAGCCTGTCTACCGATTCAAAGTCACTCAGCGAGTTATGGAGAGAGCTGTGCTCGGAATCTTTCTGAAGGATAAGATCAGAAATGAAACTATCCTACAGAGAAATGGAGTCAACGACATAGTTGATATGATTAGGTCGGTGAATTCGGCATGTCTGCCGAAGAATTGATAATTATCAATTCTATTCCGATTATAATCGGAGGAGTAAACGAGTTCTGGAGTGGAGACCGTGGCTCGGCTAATGTAGTGGAGGAGCAGGCCTGTCTGTGTCCAGCTGTAAACTGAGATAGGATGATGATGATGATGATGAAGACAATAATTTTATACTTGGACAGAGTAAATAGTCACAAACATCTGGCTTCATTGAAAATGGAGCCCACACGGCTTCCTGGGCACATGGTCACTAATCGTTGACCCATCGGGCCCATCAATATAATCTGAGTACGCTAAAAGTATTTCAACATTTATCTGGCTTTATACTATCATCCAGTATTAATAGATTTCCAAATCTCTCTTCAAACAAAGTTCGTTAGTCATGGATAATCCAAGGATTCTGATCACGGATCGCACCGAATCGAATTTTTCAATAGCCTTCACGAGAAGCTAAAGTTAAATCAACGTCCATTTTTATAAATACGACGAATTTGCAAGCCTTTGTGCGCTGACAACAGAGTTTTTTATATCTGTACTAGCTGACCCAGCGAACTTCGTTACACCTAACAATTAAATAAGCAGTCATTTGAGATTGAAATACAGTGCCATCTATTGAATACTTACTCAACCATAAAAATAAGAATGCAGTAAATTGTGTATTTCTCACCGCCATCTATTGAAAAATTTAGAACATAAAAGTAAAAATTCCATGTTTTAAGTTGGAACAAATAACACATATCTACAAAATTTCATTGAAATGGGTTAAGTGGTTTCGGATATTAGGGCAAACCAACATTGTGACACGAGATTTTTATATATAAAGATAAATAAACCCTCACATACATACAGAAACACAGAACTCTATTATTTACACCACGAGAGAAGTAATATAATAAACGCAGGTAACATACGTAAACAATTTATTGTTTAAAATCGCTGTATTTTAGGTAACTAATAAAACATAACTATTATTTATATTGTCACGCCGCGTTCCTTACGGGGTATGCACGGGCCCCCGAGTGCCAATTTTTATCCTTGCAGGCAATATCTATATTCAATACTCGTTTCGCAGATGCACCTCAGTTTCGAACACTTCTGCTCTTCCTGTTAGAAAGTGTCTGACGTATTTAGTCAAGATCTGTGAGCCTTGGAATACCTACGCACCTGTATCCATTCATATAAAATTTTATCAAAAGAAATATATTGAATTACTTTTAAGCATCAAGCTATTTTATTTACTAAATTAAATAATTATAATGTCAATGTTTTGGCACACTAGGAAGTACTTTTATAAATTTTGATTGCATGGGTGTTGCATTACTTTGATTAATAGAAATAAAAGAAAATACGCTTCCTTTATTTCTTGAAAAACGGCAATTTCATAGGTAAAGACCTATTGAAACTCTAAAATAAAATTATCTAACTCCATCTGTAAACTAATGTCGAGGCACTACAGTGAATGACGGAAAAATCTGACATTGTGCAACCTTCGAATTTGCCTTAAAATAATCTTGATATATATTTCCCAAGTAAACACACTGACATGTGGTTACCAGTGAACAAAAGAAAAAGTAGCGCAAGCCAACCGACACTATCAGGACCTGAAAAGATGGATGTTACAGAACAGATTTGCCGACTGAAACAAATTTACGAATTCAAGCTGTACCGTAGGTAAAATTTAAAATGGAAATTTGGTAAAATACTACGACGATATCTTTATGACATTCATTCGGCAATTATTAATGAGCACTGCTAATTGTTATATGTTTGAGTTATCTATATAAACATGCATTTAGAGTTTTACTTGGGAATTTATCAGTTGTGTGGTCACTATAGTGTAGTCGATCTGCCTAAAAAGTACATGGCAGTTCGTCTATGGCTACTATTATTTAATTCCCGTTACCATAATATATTTTAGTTATTGTATGTTTCTTAAAAAAAAATAACCTTAGAATTTAACCTTAACCCTTACATTGAATTTCGACCTTTTCATTTGAAATTCGACCTCTCACTCCGGGAATCCGGGTTTAAATCCTAGCGCGCACATTTTAAAAATGTGCATTTTTAGTTTAAATATAACCTGCTATAACGGTGAAGGGACACATCGTGAGGAAACCTGCACATTTTAGAGTTAAAAAAAATGTTTTTGTGTATGGAGTGTGCCAATCCGCACTTGGCCAGCGTGTCTAACTATGGCCTTAACCCTCTCATTTCTGAGAGGAGACCCGTGTTCCAGCAGTGGAACGATAAGAGGGTCGGAAAAAAAACATATCATAACAGTACATAACAATAACAGTACGTAATAATAACAGTATATAATAATAGTATAAATATAGTACTTATATAGTGTAATAGTAACATATAATGGTGGTATATAATGGTAGTATATAATAACAACATTGTATGATAATGGTATATAATAACAATATATAATAACAATATATAATAATAATATATAATAATAGTATATATTAATATTTGTAGTATTAAAAAACAATTTTTGAGTTTTTTTTGCCTGTTAATTTTTAGGTATTGAACTTTGAAATAATATTTAAATTCAAAGCGATACGAATATCGCCGGGATAGCTAGTTGTATATAAAGATAACATTTACCTATAGTTATAGTTATTTATAGTAGTTCTAGTTATAGTTATTTGTGTTATTCATAATGAATTATTTAAAAATACCGAAGCAGGACTTTCCTACTGATATTCTGTGAATCGAGATAATATTGTTGACCCCGTACTTATAGGCATTACTACGTCAGAAGTAAATGTTGATACTGTATATCTTTTCTTACATACATGTGTGTATGTACTACGATGCTGTATTATCATGTTTGCGAAATGTACACGCGTTGGGATATTTGTATGAGAATAAAAATAATGTTATTGCATAAGATAAAAGATTCTTCTTCAAGTATGAAGTATTAGTTGGTTTTTTTAATTAGAAAAAAAATTACTTTGGTTATGGTCTGGACTGTTGGTCTTTGTATATAATACCTCTATGGTTCGACGAAACGATATTAAAACGAAAACAAAAACGATTCGCCTTGCATTTGCAGTAATAAATACGCTGATGTTAAGATATAAATGATTACGCGTAATGAAATAACGATAGTTTATTTTAGGTCAATTGTTTAGAAATGTTAGCCTGCATTGCGGTGACTCCGTGCCTAAACGAAAATGATGTTCAAAGCAAAAAATAAACAAATAATAAATCATTTGTTTTGAGTTAGTGACTAAAAAGGCTCGTGAATAGATGTTTCATTGGCTTATTGGTCACAATGTTAGAGAATTTAATTGCTAAAGCGAGGATTTTGGGTTGAATTCTCAACATGGATAAACATTTGTATGCTGAGCATTTGGTCTGTGTCTGCAGGCACAATAAATTTTCTGTTCAATAAGTGTGTAATTGATTTTTTTTTATTTAACAACGGACTATTTACTCTTGTTCAAGATGTGCCATTTAATTCATGTCTTGAATAAGTGGCGGTAGTAGGAATCAGGAAATGTATGTAGATGCCGGCAGGGAATTCTACTCTTTCATAGTCTGAACGAATAGAAATGAAATTTACCGGCTGCAGAGCCGCATTCTTTCAAACGAAAAATATCATACAAAATACTAAATCTTTCTAATTTTATTGTTACAGCAACATGGGACTACTCGAGTTCGAGAAATGGTCGAACCAGCCCGACCTGTTCTCCGACAAGTCCAGGATGTGCGCGTCTCTTCGGGGCCTGACGCCAGGCCAGAGGAGGGTGTGCCGTCGGCACAAGGACCACATGCCGGCTGTCGGCGCTGGCGTGAAGCAGGGCATAGCCGAGTGCCAGTACCAGTTCAGGAGTAGACGGTGGAACTGTACTGTCACGCCTGATGAGACTGTCTTCGGACCGCTCACGCTGATAGGTGAGTTTGGCTTCTTGAACATTGTAAAGATTATTTCTTATGTAAAGGAAATGGAAATGAAATAAACTTTTACAACACAGACACGGGCTTGGTTTGATAACTTGACTCTATAAATAATAATAATAAACTTAATATTAACACAAACGACTATGTAATATTCTTAATTCAATGTAAATATTACTAAACAGTAATTTTATAAAATATTGTAAGACTCGTGTTTATATATGGTGGTATTGTTTTGATGTTCAATATATTCTTACCGTTCGACAACTCGGATACACGTCTTCTCGCAGAATGTAAAGTCTTAAGGCCATAGTTTGCCCTGCTGGCCCAGTGCAGGTTGCCAGACTGTAGTACCCTTACCTTAGAGAACGTTACAAACGACTCTAACGTATACAAATTTCTTCATAATGATTCTCTGACATTTCCGATGTTGTACTTAATTTAGTGAAAATAATACAATAAAAAAAAACTTAGTAAAACTTGGCGTGGGGCCAAAGAATTTTCTCTAGAAAATTCTCTCTCAAAATATTCTGATGAACTGCCTAGTGAAACTCATTTTCCATGTTGTATTACAACTTCCTGCTGCTCAACGACTAACCGAATCGCGCAAATCAAGATAAGCGACGGCAATAAATTCGCGTGGAACGAGGACATGTCAGAATTATCAACATAAAGTATAATGAACATAATCTTATTAAATAACATACCAGTATTCAGTATGACTCTATTCCGTTTTCATTTCTATTGTAATCTAATAAATATTTTTTTTTTAAATAAAACAATATCACTCCAACAGTGATAATAATATTTACATGTGAAAATAAATGTGTATATTTTAATTTCAATCCATTCACATACATAATAAAAATATATTTATATTATATAAGGTTTAAATAGTCTTTAGCGTATGTAAGCAATGCCTGCTGTAAGTAGGTATAGTTTAGGTTAATCTGGGGGAATTAACTTTGAGACTTTAATTAATTTACAAGTCTGCTATTCAACGAACTTATATGTGAGTTAGTTCTGTTATGGAGTGAACGGTGTAATGATTGATCTGCAATCATTATACTGAGAATATGAATGGATGCGTTTGCATTAAAATTATAAGTTTGTAACATTTAGATATTTTAAACACTGTCGCGTTGTTTGAGTGAATGCGAGCGCTACAGCTGGTCGAGAGGGTTTTTGTAACTTGAAATTCCTTGTACTGGTTTAGTCTGGTTTTGTGCCCGAAGTGTGACAATAAGTTCACCCCCCATTCCATAGTGGAACGTAAACGTAACTGATGAAACGTGAGTGTAATACACTCCTATTACCTTCTTCGGGAATTACAGGCGTATTACGTTGTATATATACTTGCTATAGATGATATATTGTATACCTATGTACGTCGCCCAATGAATTACTAAATCCCTTTTTAAATTCGTTACTCTTTACTCTAAGACTACAGTATCACACAATCAAATATGCATTCAACTAGACGAACCAATTTAGTGAGCACAGTTGTATAAAGTAACATTGGTTGCTTCGGACGCGAGACGGCGCTATAAATCAGCTAACCTCAAGCGCAGTAGCTGGTCTCTTACTCAACTAAGATTTAAAGCCAATCGTATATATTTCACTCAACTTCATTTAACCAGGTTCTGTAGTACTACTATAAGAAAATCCATAGAAAAGGTGTACATAATGATCTTAGAGTCATGTTCGCATTACCAGCGGAGGTCAGAATTTTTGGAACAAAAAATGTCCTCTCAGTTTTGTCTTAATTATGTAAATTACGCTGAGGCGTACGATATCACAATAGATATAGAAATAGTTCATATCAATAGACTGACTGACTGCCTCGTTGGTCGTGTTGGTTGCGAGTGCGACTGCCGAACGGGAGGTCCCGGGTTCGATTCCCGGG
>DWFO01004191.1:0-11554 GCA_018246595.1 Mimoniades nurscia nurscia
TCTACAGATAGCGCTAGGAGTATTTGACACTAATAATGTTGCCACTAGAATAAAAATATTCTTAATGTAGAAGTTTAATTTTGAAAGTGTCATCCTTTGGTTCACTGTCTGGCTTTGGTGCTTTTACCCTATTATCAATTTAATTTTTTGTCATACGTACAAAAATGTAGGTAAATATTAGTTAAAATTTGTGTGTATACAAGGCAAGAAAAATAGACACAGCAAGGAAGTGACCCAAGGAAAAATCCAAAATTGAACAACCACCATTATTACAAAATGGCGTCCTACTCTGGTCTGGATTCTCGACTGGACCTCGATGTAGTAGTAGTTATATCGCCATCCCCGCTCCCTTACGAGCTAGTCAATGAACACCGAGCGCGAAAGGTCGTATCCTTGCAGACCTAACATTACACACCAACATCTCACACCGCTAACGTTGGGGTAGAAAGCAAACGTGAGATCTCCTTAGCTCCATATGTAAAAATAGTTTAACGTACGAAAATAATTGTGAATGGTCAAACATCATGTCGGCTCTGTAAGGAAAGAGATCTTTCGCATTCCGTGCTCTCTGCCCACCCCGTAAGGAACGTCGCGTGAGAGTGTAATAATAATAATGGGTTACATAGAAACACAAAACAGGCAGGCAGCGAGCATGCGGCAAGGGAAACGACACACGTATTTAAAATATGCGTGTATATTAAAAAAAAAACCACCTCGAGCTCCACGCCGGCAGCAACATGGCGGAATTCGTAAAATGGCGACGCCCTCATTGTAGGTCAAGGACGGGCTGCACTAAGACACCAACCGCCATTCGATTTAAATATCGAATGCTTTCTAATTCGCTTCGGTCCGCCGTGACGTCACGACACACTATTTTTTTTTTCATACAGGCACGCTTATTACACCTTACACCGACTTACGTGTTTATATTACCAAAGCCTGTACAGACTAACAAAGTTACCACATACGGTCGTCACTAAATACGCAATGTTGTGATGTTTTTTTTTTTTGTTCAGTAGCACACTTAATGTACTAGACGTATTTACCTCGATTGAGGAAAAATATGAGCGACATGTTTGTGTTGAAGTTAATAAAACACTGCAATTTATTAATGTTAAGACGTATATGAATTATTCATTGATTCAATCATTCGAAAGAGATGCGACGAGGAGGACAACACTGCGATGGCACTTGTCCATAGAACTTTTTATAACATCCGTGTACATAATTCTAATTTCAAAGTTTTATGTAATTATAGAAAATTGTATTTTTAAACCAGTTGGCACGCATTACATTTTCTACTTTCGAAGTAAACACAAGGTGTCCACCAAGAGCCATTGCTTGTTGTTTTGTTGTGCCTAATTGTCATGTGCGCATTGCGCGTCAGTGTCAGTGCGCAAATTCTCACCAACACCCCCTGTCATCGGGCTTTAAATCCGTCCTTTGTAACCTAACAATATGTAAGCAATAAAAAAAATTGTATTCTATGGAAATTATGGTTGGTATTTCCAAATGAACTCATCATTACAAAAGAATAGATTACGACGATACAACAGTTCAAAAACATATCTACACTTATTCAAAAAATATCCACCAATCAATAGAACAATTTTAACTGAAATAATACAAAGTAACAAAAAGTAATAACATTCAAAAAAAATTGCTGTAACATGAACACGTTTACGAAAGAAAAATTTTAGTATGACACCCTGTTCTGATTTTATTATTCCGATTGCCAAACGCATTTAAAATTAAATTAATCAAAAATGACATTTAACACGGCATTGAAAATATTGACGTGTGTGTGTATGTGTCAAATATATTAAAAAATCCACATCCGTCTAATTCAAAATAGCGGTGTTTTCGCGCGAATATTTTCGAAATTCAAATTTCCAATTATTCTTGTCAATCGCTATGGACACGAACCGTATTACTGTATTTACACACAAAACACTAATAAATGTACCTAAATAAACAAGTACATTGCACAAATGTTCGATCCGAAAACAGTCGATTATTTTAATCAAAAAAGACAATTTTTTACATAAACACGTAATCAGTTCAACGTGTCCCGATCGCAAACTGAAACTTATGAAAAACAATCTGTATTTTTGTGTTATCGCTGGTAGCGGTTTGTTGATAGATTGCTAGTTAATGTTAACGCAACCAAACTTCACGGAGTCCCGCGGGATATTCCTAATATTTATTTCGTAAAAGCAGTCCGGGTCTATGCCTGGTGTATGGCAACAGGCTCACACTCTACAGGATTTTTGGAGGAAATGTGAGCATGATGTCATATTTTGTACCGTTTTTCTCTTCGATTGTGACGAATTTACTCTTTGAAAATCCGAAAAAATTCGGATCAGCTGATTCCGGAAGAAATTGAAAAGAAAGAAAACGAGCGGACAGACAGAATAATACATAAAAGACGCGTGTTTGAGTTTTTATAACGTCCTTGTAAACGTTTAAAGCGATACATGTACATTAACGCCATCTGTGTTAGCTTCGATCAAACGTAACCCCTTATTCCTAGTCGTCATAAAATTTCAAAAAAGTATACATTTGACCATTCGTATTGTCCACGTAGGTAAAGCAAAAAATAATATAATTTGATTTTAAATCGACTTCGATTTAATATCGAACATTCAAAGCGTCTACAAACCTAAGTCTGGCCATTTTTTCAATAGAGGAATTACCGCACTGATTGCTTCCCTTCTGCTAGCAAATGAAAAACAAACGCATTAAATCTTTACTTGCGGCAAAAACGAAATAAATTTCCTCATTTCTCCTTTTTATAATCCTCCTTGTAATAAATTAATTACAGGCATCATAAGCGTAATGTGCAATGTATAAAATTGCATATGCATATTTAATGTACATATTGCATAAATATTATGTATTTATTTTAACACATACTCTAGTAATGTCATAACTAAAATGCAAAACTAATATTTCCTAAACAGTAATAGACTTATTAGATCGTGACAGATAATGCATGCCGTCTATCACAAGAGTTACTCTGTCCTTTACACCTAAAGTAATATACATGTGTATGTGTAAACTCAGATAGACAAGATACATTAGAACTTTTTTTTGCGACTTCCTGTACGCTGCTGCACAAGAATAGCCGTACTGCGAACGGTATTAGAGCATTGGGTTGAAAAAAAATCGAAAAGTACTTGTCCTGTGTTCGTGTAACAATATGGTAACAGTATATAAATGCATAGATTCCAATTAATGTGTAAAGGACGCTGAGCGAAATATATGATTAGATTAAATTAATTTATCAGTATAATTTTATTTTATCGTACCATCATATTTGATGTGTTAATTAATATAACCGATGGTTGAATACCGATGACTTTCATCGATCGGTATTCAACCAAAGTTCAGCGAAAAGCCTCTGGGGTTCTCAAAGCCTTCTCATGTAAACAATATATCTTAAATCAAGCCACATTTTTACATTTGAATGTTTTTCAATTAAGTTGCAAGTAACATTTTAGTGGTGAAATAAACGTTAACAAAACTCACATTGAAATATGTACATTCATATTTCATTGCAAATAGAATATTCAGGGACGCGTAAAAAGCGAATCTCAGTCGAGTGCCAACCCTGATCCCCGGGCGAATAATAACCAACGTAAATGCTTACGAAACTAGGAAGCGTGACATCCACGGTTCAATAGGGCATCAACACTGACCTACATGTACCACTATGATAAGACTCAAGTCAGTATAACATCAATTGACATTTTGAATGAAAATACAACACGTGTATTCCATGGAACTGTGAATGAAATACGATAAGGTCATGTCTAGATCTGGTCATGGGTTTTAATTATAGACAAGAAACTATTTCTCTGTAAGCGTTGTGGGATTGTCTTCATGCAGTTGGCGACTTGGGTAACACTGATTTCTGAAAACTCAGTGCGCTATTTTTGCGACCCTTTTAGTCCTACCATTGTCGGCCAAGGGCACAATCTTGCCACGCTGCCCAAGAGCGGGTTGGCAGACTTCACACGCCTTGGAATAAATTTTTTTTATACGCTACAACAGCATGATAAAATGTACACCAGGACTATAATGATAAATAAAAAGGATGCAATCATCAGTCACATTTCTGTCATTAATGGTTCTTCATCGAACAATTTGCATTTCATCTCGATTCTTAAATACTCTACTTTTGGCTACAGCACCAGTGGAACGTATACGAGCTGCGATCTTTAATTGCAAGCCTTTCAACAATCAAGGCTACGATTGATGAGAGAAATCTGAATTTTATTAAAGATTTCACTCATTGTTTACAGATGTAATGAAATTACGCGTCACTGGGCCGGTCGCAAGTGTCAGGGAGTCAGTTCTTGTTGATGAATACGGAACTGAATTGGCCAAGTTGTCTTTCAAGTAAGTAATTCTAGGAACACAATACCTACACCTATTCCATGATGGGACGTATAACATGACTGCTATAACGTTACGTTTAAATCTAATATCCTATTACAAATAGCTATAGTTTTGAGAAGATGCTGGGCAACTTTTTTTCACTTTTTTAAGAGCTCAAGAAAATTAGAGCCTCTATAATACAAAAAAAAACCATGAATATATTTCTCCCAGCTACCAGCCAATGGGGAATGGCGAACAGGAAACAGATAGCGGCGTCTCGGAGCTAGATGCGGACGTCCCCCTCCCCAACGTCAAGGGCTCTAGGATATACGCAAAGATCGTTGGAAGAGATTTCAAGGGTGAGAAATGATATGTAAACGATAATACGTACATAAAACACAACATTCCTAAGTTTCGTAACAAGAAAAACATTTAGGTTTTTTTCAAGTACAATGAGCCGATATTTTGTGTGTAAAATCATATTTAAACATCTATCAGGGTGTTAAGTGAAAATGTAATAGACTCAATAAAAGCCACCTATGTTTATGCATCTTTCTAAACAACGTTCTTAATTATTGTAATCATGATCTAAGCCCTTCATCAAATTGTTGAAAATAACTTTTGCCCATTAATTGTACTGTACATTCTGCTACATCAGGCAAAGTTCTTTGAGTCGCAGATCCACAGACCCTGTGGCGCTTGCACTAAGTGACGTATATAAACAAGTAAATCGCCTCACTGGCCACCAATAAATATCTATAATATAATATGACTATATCGCATTCATTTCCAGGCGAACCCTTCGTTCGTCTCTCGGGACCCATCAACCAGCTATCCGAAGTTAGGATAAGCAGATCAGCGTCCATACAGTTTCCGGATTCAAAAGATCTTGAAATAGTGGAGGAGGAAAATTTGAAAGCGTACAACGGAAAGCTGCAGTTTAATGAAAGCAACATCTCGCCTTTCGGAAGAGCAGTTTCACAGGTAACATTTTAATGAAGGTGTTTAACAAAATATTAAAATACTGGTTAAATGCTTCGTTAATTTTGTTGGTTGTAAGTACGACTACCAATAGAAGGATCCTGGGTTCTAATTCCGAGTCGGGCACATTTAGATGTTCTGACTTGGATTTTCTAGTAATGACTCAAAATCTGGATATGTGTCCGGTGTATGGAAATCGACACATCAGCTAAACCAGAGTAGGACCTAAACGTAACGCGTGTAACGTGAGTGTCTACCGCTTCACGGATTACATGCGTGATGTTACGTTATTAACATAGCGATATCTTCCGCAATCCCATGTTTCATAAATCACTCTATGTGTGCGATGTTAATGACGAAACAGAATGAGAAGCGCTAGTAAATTCACGATGGCAGCAAAATAATATTCTAATGGCACATACACAGTCCAAAAAGTTGAAATTTCGTATCAAAATATATGTACATCATCCTTAGGGTGTATTTGAAACTACTACTAACAATTAAGCCATCACTGATCTCAACGAGGAATACATTCAGCCTACTAGACCTTCATGGAATTTCATTTATTTAGAGATGGACAAACAGGTGTGATCCCCTTATCATTAGAGATAATAAAAAGGTTTTTGATACGACCGCTTTATCAGTAATTTATTGTGCTTAACCAGTAAAGTTGATCGGTTTATTCAATTCAATCGTTTTATTATTTACAGGTGGTCAACCAGCAAGGATCACTTTTAACATCTGTGCAAATTGGTCTAAGCACAAGATTATATGGAGCCCCAGGAGACAGTTTACAAGTAGGATACCTGATTAATTTACCTTGTGAATTTCAAATGTTCGTACTTTAATTTGTCACAAGAACATAGTCCAAAATGAGCCAGGGTTAAATTCCAATGTTTAAGTATCATATATGTAAGTTTAAGTCGACAACAACACCTAAAGATATCACAATGAAATTCACTTTTTTCAGTTACACTTTGAAGTTTCCAACTACAGAGAAACTGCTGTGAGGTTTGATTTTGGAGCTACAGGAGAATTGAGATTCTTGAGAGGAATTGACCCTGCCACGTAAGTTACTCCAGGACATTTATAGCGTATTTTACTTTTATATTGTAACCTTAACTATCAATTAAGTTTAAATTCTTGCTGTCTACTTCTTCCATTATTCTCATAACAAAGCTATGGTAATATAATAATAATAAAAACTAACAATTTTTAATTTTACGTAATACATGGCGCTACGGCCATACATAATCACACAATTGACGTTTTTTAAATGTATAAATTGCAACTCGGCTTTTAAAATTAAGATATAAAAAAGCAACATTTCAATATCTTCACAAAAAACTGGCTTTACGAAATTATGCTTGCTCTATCTAATGTTAAATAAATATTTACTTAACGTATATATTACGTTCTGAATGATGTGTTTCAGTCAATTCATTGGCTCCGGACAGACCGTGAACGTCATCGTCAGCGTCTTGATAGCATCTTCTGCGCAGCCTGGCGCTAGGGACCTCATTACCTTTACTGCTTATAATAAGTGGGGTAAGATACAGTCAAAAACACTAAACATTATTAAATTAGTCTCTCAACACTGCCAAAAGCTGTTCCAGTTTTATCATTAGTAATATTACCGACATCACAGCTGGTAGGTATTAGATGTGATCTGGAATTTTCGAATCTCCTCGTGACCTTCAAAGTAACAGAAGTTTGTATGTTTCATCAGGCCCAGAACAAGTCTCAATATCGACATACGTTTACGTGAACAGTCCTGGACAAAGTGTGCAAGACATATGGGCGCCCGAAGTGAGACACAACTTCCAAGGGAGCTGCCTGGGAAGACAAGGAAACGACTGCGCCGAGTACACGTGGTCTGCTAGCATCATCGCAAGAGACCCTAATGCAGGTAATGTCAATAACTGATAAATCAATTGTACCAGGAATGCATAATGAGCTAAAAGAAGATCGACTGTAGGAATAGAAATATCGAGGAAGCAAGTCAATCAACCTAAAATGTGAAAGAGTTAGAAATTCCACATCTAAACGATCTTTTACGGTGTCGATGATGAAGGCAAAACATTTTAAATTATATTTCAATTAGCGGAATAATATGTTGTTGCTCGACACTTGAAAACGTAGCTGGCACACATTAAACATTGTCCATGTTAAGAAAACAGCAAAGAAATTGTTTAAATTAATTTTATTGAATTAATTAAACTTAAATGCACCTGCTCGGGCTATGGGCCGAACCAAAGAGAGTGAAAAAGGTGTTGCCAACATGCAACCAAAAAGAAAAAACAAAACATTGCCATTGTTATGGTAAAAAAATTATGTTTGTACCAAACAGATGTTATGTCGTTAGTGTGTATTGTTTATCTGTTACATACAGCCCTTAAGGTCCCTTTCGCTGGACGGAGGTAAAAATTACCCGGGAAAAATTTCTTTAGGTATTTTGACAACTTTGAACAGTCACTTACCTTCAGAATTTTTCCACTTTAAGAATTATTTCCGTGAGTTAATGACAATATTATGTGTTATTAACCTGACGAAATGTTTGACTTCATTATTTACTTACTTACTTACAAATTATTATGTACTAAATTTAACCAAAATTAATTCAGCGATTGCAACGTAATAGATAAGTACCTACAACAGATTTTTATATTTGTAATCTTGGTATATACGAATACTGTACCTTAACTGATGTACATGAAACTCGAATAGATTTGATGAAGTTTTACAAAAAGGTACGAAATAAAGTATGCTGGGGTTGACAGCTACAGGTAGTTGGGTCTATAGAGAGAATCTTCCCTCCTGAGGGAAAGAAAAAGGACACTCCGAATTGAAATACATCTTCAAGTTTTATACATTGTCTTTTTAAATTATACATATTTTTTTAAAGTTACCCTCATATCAGGATTATTGTCAAGATCATTGTCAAGACAGTTGTTTCATTGAAATCATATTTTATTAAATAAGATTTTCGCAAGATTCTTAATGATATACCTCTACTTTTGGCCATTCCTACCTAAACGTGCCGCGTAGTGGTAGTATTCGAATTCGTTATAGCTTTTTCTATAGCTCTTTATAGCTCTATTGCCACGTTGGTCGCGTTGGTTGCAAGTGCGACTGCCTTTCGATAGGTCAGGCACTTTTGGATTTTTCTAACTTACAAGCAAGACGTTGGATATGTCTATCCAACGTCTTGCTGACAAATAATTCTTCATAGATGACGTTCGAGTTTCATAACACTTGCCTGCATAAACATCTATTTGCTTAATGAATAAGCCTGGTATTCCAGTTCCTCTTCTAAATTCCCTCTATATGGATAATAATTCAATTCTATATGTTTACTTTCCTATCGGAAACAGCCGACATGTAAATTATTTTATTACCTTTATGCTAACAATAAGGCAGTTAAGTTTTTCACAATCTTTCTCTTCGGAATTTCTCCTTGTGTGTCTCAATGCTGGCCTATTTGTTTACGCGAACTAGAAATCAACTAATATGGTTATCCAATGCCAGGTAAGTAACTAAAAAACTCTGCAATCATGAATTTATACTAACAAAACTATTCGAAAAGTAACAAAAAAGATTACAGGTTACATTTTGTTTTTACTTTATAAGACTATAGCTTCTAAACACTTAAAGAAACCCCCTTGATGATACATCCTATTATAAGAGAAGAACATGAAGTATTATTAAATAAATTGTAAAGCCGTGAATACGAATTAAATATAATATATTACAGGCGAACATTCATTTCTTAGACAGATTAAATTCTACTGTCACTCATAGAAAAATATATGTATTAACGTCAGTAACTGTCATATTTCTGCAGTCCTTTTACTAACCGACAGCAATCACTAAGTCTCATTAGCGTGCTAATACTTACTACTACTACTAATTGATACTAACAGTCCTGGTATAGACTTATATGAATTTAAACTTGAGACTTCTGCCCTTTCGATTGCTATGTGTCTCTGCATGAAACGCGGCCAACATGTTTTGTGGAATGTGTAATATTATAAGTATAATAAAATATTTTATTGGCCCTATTAAAAAAAAATACACGAAGCGAATAACAGCACACATACTTTATGAGAACAAAAATTGAACTAATAGATAAAACGAAGCAGCCGCCGAGCTTTTGCACATACGAAATATAATCCACGCACGTCACTGATAAAAAAACATTATCGAACAAAAAAAACAACACAAAATGGCTCGAACATGTAAGCGCAAGATTAATGTTAAACGAAGCTCGGAGTCACGCAGCAAGAAAATATCATGTAAACAGCTAAGTAGATACAAGAAAAGTTACTTATAAGTAAGACATTGTACTTATGTTACCCCACACACCGTCTCCGGCCCTAAGCAATAAAGATATTGCTTGTACGCTTATCATTAAGGCTATACGTTTCGAGTAAATTAAGACCAATTTACAGAGGTTTCGCCACGAAATGTGGGAATTCAATTTATGAACGCTATGACGGAAGTAATTTGAGTGAACGCTTAATGAATGATTTTAATTTGATTTCACGTGAACACCGTTAGAACGAGTGCCTTCAGCAATTACAGCGGATAATTTTCTTTAGTCTTTAATAGATTGTTGGAATTAAACGTAAATACATTTCTACATGAGACGACTACGACGATGTCATCTCTGATAATATACGAGTAGTATCAAGATTGCTACAAACAAATTTTTATTTTGATATTTCCCGATGTATAATATACATATGTATATATATATATTTTCGCACTGTACATAGATTAGGAAACGTATGTAACGTATTTCCCACTGTGACTCAATTAATGATGATCACACATTATTTTCTAACTAGTGTAATATAAAGTGAATTGGAACAAAATGTTTTGTAATTGTTGCGTAGTTATATCTATGCGTACACAACACAAGTGGAGTGGCATGTTCACGGCATTGCTTAGGGCAGGTGGCTACAATTTCACAAGGTACAAATCTAGTTTACGACAAAGCTATTGCAACCGGAACCTGGCTTTCCTATTTACTGGTGACAGGAATGCGTGTTACATTCAGCTTTTGGGTCTGCTTTCAATTCCAGCGTCCAATTTGTATTGGCAAGTTTCGTTGGAAACAGTGACGATATACTATGGGTGATTATCCATTTAAAATTCTCTTTGTATACTTATAAGTGTGAAGATCCGTCAATATACTCTATCATAATACATGTAAATTTCGATTGTGTTTATTTTTTATGAATAATTTTCAGACTTTATAAAAATTATACTTGTGTGTTGACTCTTTAATTATTTGTTTATATCTGTTCTATATATAACATATACATATAACAGAATCAGAATATAATATAAGTATAGTCATTCGGGGCAAAAGGACGCACTTTTGACTGTTTCACTTCATTACTCCGAAACTACCGCGATTTGAGAAGCACTGTATGTGCTGTTCAGTAGCTCAGTAGTTGTACTCTCAAATAAGAGCAAACGGTTTGCGATATAATTTATGGTTTTATATATATTAAATAAAAAGTTGATTTAGTCAGAGTGCGTACTTTTGCCCCATGATGTGGGTAAAAGTACGCTGTATTTTGGGTAAAAATCCGCGTATGGGGTAAAACTACGCATAGTATAAGTATTATAGTAAATTAATAATAAATAATGAAGAAATGAATACAAAACTTACTTTTTATTGAATTTAAAGTTAACAAGCTTCTACTAACGGAGATAAACTTAATTAAACCACTCTAAAAATCAAAACTAAATTACTGTAGTTTTATAGAAAAATCACTATAATCATTCATTATAAACAAAAACTAAATAATAATCAAAATTCTTAGTAAATCTGTGTAGAGAAGTCAAGTATTTCAAGTATTTATAAAAACGACTTAAATAATAACATATAAATATGTATATACCCTAGCGATTAAAAAGTAAGTAAATACTTATATTAAGAAAAGTGAACCAAACAAGTAGATATAGGTACTTAATAATCATTTAGGCTTACAAACAATAAACAAATTGTAATCATACTGGCCATTTAAACAAAAATCAAATATGAATCAGACTTCCTGTTTCCTACAACTATTCAATGTTAAATAGAATCAGTCTAGGATAAAATATCAAAAATATGTGTAAAAAATCTAAATAATAAATAACATTTTGTGATTTTTAATCATTCAAATTTAAAATA
>DWFO01004192.1:0-11553 GCA_018246595.1 Mimoniades nurscia nurscia
GTCGAAGGCTTTCTCGTAGTCCACAAATGCCATACACAGCGGCTGATTGTACTCTTCGGTCTTCTGTACAATCTGCCGAACAGTATGGATGTGGTCTACGGTGCTGTAGCCTTTACGAAACCCTGCTTGCTCCGGTGGCTGGAACTCGTCGAGTCTAACGGCAAGGCGGTTCGTGATGATTCTCGAGAACAGCTTATAGACGTGACTCAGGAGTGAGATTGGCCTGTAGTTCTTCAATAGAGTCTTATCACCCTTCTTGAAGAACAAGACCATCGCACTCCCGGACCACGCCTCCGGTGCAATACCCCGGTGGATGATAGCATTAAAAAGCCTCGCCAGAGCTGTAAGCAAGGGTTTGCCCCCAGCCTTGAGAAGCTCCGTAGTAATGCCATCATCACCAGGGGCTCTACCGTTTTTAAGCTGCCTGAGAGCCGCACTAACCTCGCCGACGTCGATGTCCGGGATGTCTTCGGAGAAATGGCGCGTGAGAGGGGCCCGTGGATCGTCCACACCCTGGGCTGCAAGCCTTTCCGCCCTCGGAGAGTACAGGTCCCCATAGAATCTCTCCACTTCCGCCAGAATCTCAGGGCGAGACACAGTGATTCTGCCGTCTGCCGTCTTCAGCTTCGTCAGATGACTTCTCCCCAGCGGTCTTGAGAACACTTTGGACCCCCTGTTCTGCTCAATAGCGGCTTTGATAGCTTCTGTATTTGAGCAGCGGAGGTCCTTACGTGTAAAACTTAATAATATTTAATAATGTTATTTGTATTCCTCATTCATTAAAACGGATAGAGTTTAAAATGCCATTGTAATCAACCGTAGTTTAAATTCGCCCCGCCCAGTGACCTTACCAGCTTAACGTTTTATTACACCGACTGACTTTCTCCGGCTTTAAGCAAACCTTCCGAACTTTAATCCCCGTATAACTGAACCCTAGCAAAAAGGTACGCTGGAGCATTTCAACTTTTTAATACCACTATAAATTTTTTGCTGAACTACAATGGATGTTATATTTTATACTTTAGGTATGTACAAAATGTCGTCAATTCAAACATTTACCAGCCCGTCTTAGTCGTAAATAGGCAATTTATTAAGGGATCTAAGCGTTGTTTATTCAAAGTTACAGTTTATACGCTTTTTATATCCGACATTTTATTCCTTTTAGATGCATTTATTATCCGAGCGACGGTTCTAACTCGGCACTATGGAATAAAAAATAATTCTCAGCCGTTCCTCCTGCACTTGGGCTCGCGTGTATGGTAATAGAGTTATATATGAAAGCGTCGAAATTGTTGAATTCGAATTCGGGTCTCGTACAGACGCTGGCTGGCAAATCTCGTGTATCGGGTTACAAATAAGCTCGAGTGTCGATGTGTGCCGTCTCACCGAGCCAGAGTTTGTGCTTTCAAATCTTCTTAAGCTCACGTTAATCCTTCTATTCAACATACCTCGTTATATTTACTTTGATATTCATCCTGATATAAATCACGGTATGCGAGTAAGTTAGTGTCGCTCTGGATGCTACATTTTAGTATCTATTCACATATTTTTAAAGGTTTGGATGTATGTAGGTACTATATTTCTCTTCATTATTCATTACGTACTTATATTTTCATTATAAAGGGCATGTTGAACATTAATCTCGTATTCATCAATTTGGTAGGAATAATTCATTCGGTTATCCAAATGTCTGTGAACACGCTGAGTTATTTTCTGATATGTAGCAAGATGTTTTGTGCGGTGTAGAGGCTGCGTCTGACACACACGATGCGTTCAGCAGTACTCGCCGCTTTCAGCAATAACCAGAAACATACAACATGCTTGTTTAAATAAACTACATGTATCTTTTATAAAATAAAAAAAGGCGCTTTATGCTGCTTTCATGCACATTCAGCGCTGACAAATATTTAGCTGTGTTATATCTTACGACATGTTATATCTTACTAATCTACGACATATCATGTCTGCATTATCTTCTCAGATACGAAACAAAACTAAGGAACGTTATGATAAAATTAACTTAATTTTCCTTTTTTTAGTTTAAATGTAGTCGAGTTAATGTTAATACTATGTTTTCAAATTACTAAATTAGTACATTATTATGCAGCACTTACATGAATATTATGCAAATTGGTGAAATTGTTTGATAATGTTGTAATTATTGTAAATGATTCTAGTTTTTATGAGCGCCACGGCCACATTCTAGATAAGAATGATAATACTTTTATGTGAACGATATGAGCTTTCATGAGCTTCGAATCATGGTCGTTTACAGTTTTTATCGCTGAGACGCTATCACTAAACACGTGCCCTGAAGCAACAGAAGTGCTTAGCGCTGCAGATATTTTGTAAAATGACTGCATCCGGAGCACCGTAGGGTCTTATTCACACTTACATTCAATTATTCCCCATCCACGTTCTATTAAAACGATTGATATCACAACAATAACTGTAAGAAATATACAATTGTTTCAACTTCTTACCTAACGGTCTAATCGTAAAATGAATCAAATAAATGTGGTAATAAATTCATGTTATAAACAAAATACTTTTGTTGCTATCATCACTAATTATAATGCTGATTACATAATCTTGTGGTAGGACTCTAGATTAACAGAGCGTACGATACAATGTAATTAAAAGGCATAATGATTATAAATGTTGTTATAAGGTGTAGAAGTCTACCGATAGTGCAGATTTAACCCACAGTTTTGCCGCAAGGTATTTTGGCGGGCTTGCGGACAATGCGCGATGTTTGCCGCGCGCTCGCCAAAGCCTAGTCATTTGGGCAGTGTGTGTTTTACAAAATGACTGTTTGACTATTTCCTAAATGGGCTATAACAACCTTGGCGGCTTTTATATTACGTGTTATTATTTATAAATGTCACCACGGTGTGTCGTAGTATGTTCACATTTAGAGTGAACAATATGTTATATCAAGCCTGTAATCCCCGAAGAGGTAGGTAGAGGAGTGTAGTAGGTAGGTAGAGTGTAGTAGAGGAGTCCCTCGTTTCACCTGTTACGTTTACGTCCTACTATGGAATGTGGTGGTGGAAGGTGTTGAGCCTATTGACATACACGGGGCACAAATCTAGACTCCAAGCCGTAACATCATGGATAGTCATTTACTAGTATTCCACGGACCTGTATTTAACTAGCGTGTCATACTATAGTTGTTATGCTTAAGTTAGTTGTTATGCCAAGGAGACGCCCTTATCTAACAATGGGATCATAAAAATGGGAAAGATAAATATTAATTATTATAAATATATTTATATATTTTCGTCGATTCGCGTAGTAACTGTACACTTCGTTTATCAAACACAGAATTTCTTATATGACATTAGAATTTTCTATGAGGTTCAATGTATATTTCGCGCCGGCGTTATTACATGGCTACTGTATGCGATATATGTATTAATAGCTAACATTCAGAATGCGTCACATTACTATTGTGATGTTATATGCCAGTGATTCTCAACCTTTTTTTTGTTGCGGCACATATTTAACGATTTCAAAATTTAGCGGCACACAAAGAAAAACATAAAAATTATTTACTTACTACGACACACTGCAGGTCTTACTTAGCAGTTCTATGTAAGCCTATATGTATATATATATATATGTACAGGCCTGGCCTGCTTTTTCTACATACATACATCCCTCTTCATACACATTCCTTAGACTTCTGACCCCCCTTTTGCAATGACCTATCGCCTGCAAGTGACGCGGTCTAAGACATAGGCTATATTAAATAGAATTGTTTTACGTCAATGGATATCCGAGCAATGCTAGTGCCATTATATTGAACAGCCCTTCATGGGGACGGTATTTAAGAAAGTTCTCGAAAAGCTTCCGTTTATTTAACTGTTTACTATGTTCGCCTCTTTTGTCACTCACTCTACGTTCAACTTAGCGAATTACCATAAATCTTCGTGAATAGTGCCGGGTGTTGGGGCCAAGTTATGTAGTTTGGAAATTCTTATTCCTTGTAACGCAGCATAACATTACACCTGTATTTCCATTAAGAGATAGGTAGAGAAGTTTAGTACTTTATTTTTCATTAGTTTATGTGCCTAGGAATAGGATGTCAGCCTTTTGTCATAGAACGTGCACAAATTGTGACTCCGTGAGTGGGGCTGGGGTTATCAAGTTAGATTAATACTTTGCCCGATCCGGGAATCGAATTCAGATTGCAATTGGTCTTACAAACACTCGATTAACCAGGTAGTCAAACTTTTCCCTTCGCTGTTAACAATTTTGATTAATATAAAATCCTCTGCTGCCATGCATTAAAGTGCAATTTTATTGGTAACGTTCAGACGCGCGTATTTCTTATGCAATTCCCGCTTATCTTGGAGAGTGAATCATTAGTGTCCTCGGGGACCGCGCATTGTGCATCCAATTGTCCGAGGCATCTTTTAGCTGGCAGCTAAAAGCTGACGCTCATGTAAGTCAATATTATATGTATGTTCTTATAAAATCACTCTTTATATTTCTACTGGATGCGATGTTGAGGGGAGGCTAGTGCTCTTATTGTTGTAATTTGTTTATGACCTGTATTCATATCGTTTTATATAGGAGAAATGTTTTAGATATTAGTACTGATTTTGGATGACATAACATAATCGAGATTCACATTTATACGTTTTCCATTATTTTTAATGTTTTTTTGTAAATGTATGATATTACTAAGATGCTATTAGGATTTAAAAAAGCAATTAAATTCTAAAAGCTAGTTTACAAGCAATATATACAGAACAAAGTCGTGCTTGCGTTTTTCTTTTCTCGCTGCTACTAATTCTGTCTTGGATTATCTTGGTCAGGCACTTCCAGTACGTACCGGCTTAAACTTGAGTGCGGTATTAATGAAATATCACCGGCAACTGGAACTAGTTTAAAATGAATTCTCTTCGAAAACGCTACAATGTGACCGTATTTTTAACAAAAACGTTTCTTTTTTCCTAGGTAAGCCAAATTGTATATGACTGAACACGTCTACGTGGCGCTATACAGGGTGCTTTAATAGGTAAGTACTTTTACATGTTATTGTGTGTAGGTACCTACTACACATATCACATTACACGAAGATTTTATGACTCTATCAGCATCATAAATGTCTTTTGCAGCTGAATGTTATCGAAGTTACACTTTAATTACAGTTTAAATGCGGATTTCGAAGTTTTTATGACAGCGTTACGGGTTACGAGGGCTTTAAAAGCAGCGACCTTCGTCTTGCACGGCATACCGCTACGATTTTGCAATATTCGCTTAATGTTTCCTTAAATGTACGGAAACAGACTGCCGCGGTCCAAGAGGGTCGAGAGTTATGGTCTAGATATGTAAAACGAATCAAGACGGCGCTGAAAATATTTCAAGGCAAATATTCGAGGTAGGTAGTGAAACGATGAAACGTTAACAGGTCGATTATGCGAACCCATTAAGTAGGTACTCCGGCGTCCCGGGACCTCTTCGACCGCTCGCCTAATGACGGGTCACGCATTTAAATAGCCTGCTTTCGTTCCAATCGCTTATCGTGTACATATTCATATGAAATCCATTTCGGTCATTTTGCATCCGATTTGTATCGGGTATCTGCTATATATCGCCCTCCTACCAAGTGAAGTCCGGAGAAAACAGCTGGATGCAGCTGGATTTAAAAGGTCCAGCACCAGGTGAATTGGTGCTGATTAGTAGAAGTCTTTGTCTAACAGTGGTCTTGTGAAGACTGTTAGATGTATGGAACGTATCGGGTAAAGCGAGTGGTACGCTAACAGTAGTGTTCTGTATTTTATTCCCACCGAGTAAACATCCACCGATGTATTCTGATGTCGATTCAACTTCACTGTTATACGTTCCAACGATATGCCTGTAACATTTCGATTCAATTCAAGTTGAATGTAACGCAGCGCGCCGTTTGAGTCGGGCCTTGTCAACTGTAAAATGCATTCCTATTTTACTACTTTTACTGTTTTTCGCTATGTTGTCAATTCATTGGCTTGGTTAAGTATAACAATACCTATACGTATCTCATATCTGTATAAGGAAAAAAAAGTGTAGAAAATCTAGTGTAACGGAATTAAAATTATTCGTATTGTATTCTTTATATATAGGTACATATATTTATCCAAGTGTATCGTAAGTTCTACCGCACTTTCATGAAAATCTAAATTCAAGTTACAAATTATTTATGAAGTTTTTTCTGTATATTTACGGTTTGTGTGCGTTATAAATTTCGTGCTATTACGAGTATATCTTAAATATCTAAAATATTATCTTTAGTGTATATTTCGTTAGTGTGACAGCGAATCGGGAATTCATCTTGGACGATATTAAATAATTTATAATTTTGCTGTTTATACCACGTTGGAACGCTTGTTGTTTTAATGTATTTTATATTTAGATTCGTATTCCATATTACAAAACCGCGGTACAAGTAAAGCATTTATATAAATAATTGCCGAACAGGTAGCACTTACGCATCCTCGTGGAGCAATTTCCTCGAGCAAAGTCTTTGCTTAAACAACGAAACTTTTGACATTATTCGTGGGTCTCTTTCAAACTTCGAATATCACTCTTGCCTACCATCCTAAGAGTTCATGCGTCAATACTTATCAGCGAAGGAAAACGTGTTGGGTGTTTTCCTTAAACACGCGCGTAATTGTTTTAAGACATGGCAAATTTCTGTTATTGTCTGTATTATTTTTTAATATCATGGAATTTTAGTTTCAGTATTTGATTAAGTTGATGAATATATTACTCGTGCATTAAAACAAGAAATAGACACAATTAAACAGAATGTAATAATGTCGGATTCAAGACTTGCATTGATGAAGTAATAAATTGTATTGTGATATAAGTATTTCAATTCATTCATTGTACCGCTATTGAAATTCTTACAGTGATAAAATTCAATTAGTGAAATATTTTAATATTAGTCCTGACTTTTATTTTACTTAGCTCACCTTCATTTTTTTCTCTCTTAGAGAAAATCGCGATGAATCTGTTCGTCAATTTATATATTCTGAATAACCTTTGTTTCAAATCAATTAACTATGTCACCGAAGGAACTTTTTCAATTTAAAACTTTGTAGGTGATTAAGCTTAGTCGTTTATTTTTAATAAATATTTGTAGAAGGCAGTAACATTGTGTTAACATAAATATAATTAAACGTAGGTGTATACTGCACCCCTCTGTTTACCTCTTCGGAGATTACAGGTGTCATGTTACTTTTTTTTGTTATATCATGGTCACTCTTGAATACCCATTCAGATTTCTGGCTTCCTTCTTATTCATACCTTTTGTTCGTATACTATTTTTATACTGTATTCGTATACGACATATATACCTATGTACATATATTATTTCTCTGTTTACTTATCAGTATATTAAACCCTAAGTTTCGGTTCCCGTAAGGGTCGCTCGAAATTCTTGGTTTTGCTCTCAGCAAGTTCACTTTCAGACAAAATATGACGGAATCTTCGACTCTGCCGAAACTAGCGTACGTCAGTCATTCGTGCACTGATCGATCTGCTATCT
Organism: Mimoniades nurscia nurscia; assembly: GCA_018246595.1. Taxonomy (NCBI): domain Eukaryota; kingdom Metazoa; phylum Arthropoda; class Insecta; order Lepidoptera; family Hesperiidae; genus Mimoniades; species Mimoniades nurscia. The sequence goes on from DWFO01004192.1 coordinate 7,541, forward strand.
GATAATAAATGTGCGACAACAGCGGTGGTGAAACTTTGAATATTTTGGTCGTATTTGTCGTTAGTGAGTGTTAAATCTGATATGGACTTATTTTATTTTGAGTCCATATAAATATTTTACATTCCCGATAAGCTACATAATTTTATTATAACGAACTGCAACAGAGTAATCAGATTGTATGCACCAAAATTACAGAGTTACTTGATTTTGCTTCTTTTTTGTATTCCAATTAATGTTTTACCTACTTAAGTTTCGCTTTGCTTTCGGTCGAAGCTGAACTGGGAGCTAAATACTCGGTCACGATTTCGGCGTAGTCGTGTTTCATCCGAACTCTATTATTTATATAAAAATTGATATCTGAGCACACCGAGGTCTGTGTAGCGCCATCCGGTGGCGAATGGTGGCGTTCACAAAAAGTAAACACAAAAAGGAGACAATCCAAAAGAAATCAAAACTTTCCAGAAATGAGTCCCAGTTTGCTTGATTTTTCGTCGTTGTAAAACCCTATTGTGTAAAGTTCATTAAAATCGTTGGCGCCGTGCTAAAGAGTTTTCATACCTACAAAGAATTGTTCGCTATTACAGTGCGAAATTTCAAAAACAAATATTAATGATATGCTTTCGTGTTGAAATACTTACTTACCGTTTTCGAAATTCAGCGCCAAGCCGGATAATTAACATCTTGTTAATTACGGTATATACTTTCTTAACATTAAATATAGAATGTTCGAGTACCCTTGTTATATATTCGCATATGTTAATCTTAATGTGTTATTATATTTAATTTGTGTAGAGATAAAACATCATTTAATTATTCACTTCCGCCATATAATATAATTAACTTGTACGGCGTTTGTTCGTCCCCGGGGACTAAGATAGATTGTAAGATAAGATTCCATTACGAAATAAGACCATTGAAGGCGGACAAGAATGATCGTTGCCACTAATAATCTCATTATGAAAAAGAAATAATGCGTATGTGTTAGTATGTTGACCTACTACATTTGTATTTCAAGATAAGTGACTTGTTGAAACAAATATAATATTAATATAATAATAATAATAATATTTCGGGACATCACACACGGCCATCTGCTCCCAAAGTAAGCATCAACAGAGCTTGTGGTATGGTAACCAGACGGCTGATAAATTACATATATACATATAAATATATACTTAAATAGATATTTTTTTATGTGTTGTAATAACGCGTCGTGTGTGTAAGTACATTCCGACATAAAATTTAACTGAAAGCTAATGTAGCGGCGGTGAGTGAAGTGAGGGGGAATGCTGACGTCATCATTTTAATGACTTCCTCGCCACAGCGTTAATTAAGATTTAACGACGACAGCCCCGTGGCCGATTGTGGTTGCTTACCTTTGCGGTGTAGACATCGTTTGCGGAACGTGTCATGCTTTATATTCAGTTAAAAGGATTACGTTTTATAACGGTGTTTAATATCAGTATAATTTGAGAATAATTTAACGATTGAACGAAATTATATGTACGTGAAGTTCTATCAAAATAATACGAGTTGGTTCCATGAGATTAGCATAATACAATGATAATTAGGTATTATGGATGAAGCAGGCTTATAAGGGCTGATTTTTGGCATTATATGCCCCCTGCCTACCACGAAAGGGACGGGCGCGGTTATAACTTTAAGTGTACCTAATGTAAATTTTTTTACTGAATGAATTAATTCTCTTATAGAAGACACTATAAATAACTACTTATGCAGGTTATTCGGAAGACCGAAGACTATCATGAAAGCCATGGTAAGAACTTACCTACACAGAAACCCACAACGCACCACTTAAACTTTTAAACAAGACGATATAAAAGTTTTACATAATTGTGTTTTTAAATTCTCTTATATACCTACACCAAAAAAGTTGTAGGAACACAATTTATGATGAATGCAATTTATGAAGGATCGTATTGTGAGTGTTAAAAAAGACCCCGGGCCTTGGATTGGATTAATAAATAAATTAATTGCATGCGAGTGTCCGGCAACTCGTACAAGTGTCGCGAGTGTTTTTTTTACGTTCTCTCACGCGTGGTTTAAAACCAATGCTAGTTTGTAAAGTCGTATGTTACAAAAATAATACTTATTATGCAATGTTATGTTATTTTCAACTGATTCGTTTTGTATCTTGACTCGTACGTATCTTTGAAAGCAACCGAGCTTTTAAACAAATGCTAACATTCTTTTTTTTAATATTTCAATGAAATTACTCATAATATTCTCATATACGATTAATTACATTCTATTTTATTTTTTGTCTAAGTATCTTGTTTATTTAGACGAGGAGCGAAGTCATTTTTTTTGTTTAATAATAGGTAATAAATTTATTAATGATTAATACTGCGTATGGGAACAGCTGTCCTGATTAATTATTAATAACTTTTCTGTTAATACTTGTTGTATTGAGTATTGTCTAATAATAATGCAACACATTGACATTTACAGGGAATGGTCTGATAGACGAAAACGACTTTATGCAGTGGGTGACAAAGATACAAGCAATACAAGGGATGGACGTTAGCGGGAGCGACGGAGACTCCGAAGAGGAGATCACAAGAGACCTCCTAGCTGCCTTCAAGTGAGCGCTTTTTCGTGACCTTATGTACCATCAAAACACACCCCTTACTCCATGGCACGTTTAATATAACTTGAAAAAATGCGAGCAGGTATTACACTCCGCTGCCTACCGCGTAGGCCACAAAGAGGCGTGAAATTGTGTAATTCTTGAGGCGACGATATCAAAGACAAAATGTCATAGTTAAAAGACACAGTTGATACAAGGTAAGGATAATTAAAAACCTACATAAAGAACGCTAATTAAAAGAATTTTAATAGAAAACGAGACTGAACAAGACCGTAATTAATTAGCCTCGATACTAAAATCTGATGTTTTATTACTGATAAAAATAATAATAAGATAGAATGCCATTAGGCATTAAGTACGCCCTTGTATCCCTTAGTATAAGGTGTTACAAACGAATAAAAAATATAATGAACAGGTACGACAGATAACTAAAGATTACCTATCTGTATAATTAGTCGGATCGGTTTTATATGTATGGCCAATCAGAACAACAATAAAACTTTTTCATAACGATCAGTTTCAGTTGTGCCATTTATTTATATCTATACGCCTGAAAAAAATATACATTATACACATGATTCTGAAATGTCTGAATGGTAGGTATGTTTGAACATACCATATCAGGTTTACAAAATGGCGGTCGAAACTCTTTGAAACAAGCCATTTTAAAATAAAAAAGATATAAAATCTAGGTTATAAAAAAACTAATAATGTAGGTAGGTACATAAGTTTGTATCAGTTTATATAAATACATAGTTCCTCTTTATTTTTATTTTATAAGTATCTCATATTGATGATTTTTGTTCTTACATAGTTTAAGTCAGTAAAACATAAATAGTTATTTGTCGATTACTAGGTCAACGCTATAAACCTTCCGTATAACAACTTAGGAAGCTAGGAGAGGCTGAAGACCAGCGTTGCTCGGAACTAATGTCCCGGCCAGCACGAGCTGAACCGCATCCTCTTGTCTTTATTATTATAATGTGTATAAGTAAATGTATGTTATTAACAATGTAATAAGACAATAAACTGATTATTATTATTATAAAAACGAGATAAAACAGTAATTAAGCGTCTGCAACTTATCATTGATATTCGTTAATTTCCGTAGCCATAAATTAGATCTTAGAATCGATCTTTGAATTTGAATCTTCGGTATAAACGGTATAGAATTCGGTATAAAATTTAATAGCTAAAAAAATAATTTCATAAGTTAGAAAAAAGAGTATACAAATACTACGTAAGATTTAGACTACCTCGTTGGTCGTGTGCGTTGCAAATGCGACTGCCTATCCGGAGGTCCTGGGTTCGTTTCCCGGGTCGAGCACTACAAAATTTTTCTAATTTAATTTTTTTTAGTAGTCACTCGTAGTTTGGATTACGTAATGGAACGTAAACATAA
>DWFO01004193.1:0-11551 GCA_018246595.1 Mimoniades nurscia nurscia
TCACCACCTATTCCATCGTGGGACTTAAAAGTAACTGGTGAAACGTGTGAATGTTCTACATTCCTCTGCCTACCTCTACGGGGATTACAGGCGTGAAGTTACTTTCTTTTCTTTTTCTTACATTTAACGATAGATATAGAGACTTGCTGTCTCTCAAAAAAACCTGGCGCTCATTAATATATGCATTTATGTGCTATTCGAAGTACACTACTAGTCTCAAGTTTACACAAATGCTGTTAAAAACTTACTCTGGACTAACACTGGCACTAACATTCTTATTCCTTCAGGAATGTTCGAGAACAGATGTTTATTGTTGCGTGACTAGTACCTAGTGATGATACGTACGATTACTTGACAGATTCGTCTCTCATAATACGATATACTCCTTGAGCGAAGCAGGACCGAAATACCCAAAGTGACACTCATGTCACAGCCGGCAATGGCGTGAGCTCACGTAACCGACGAATTAAATGCAAATCATCAGCACGTTACGCGTATATAATTGGTCGTTATTAAACGTCTTGTCAAATTAAACCGGCTATACGGAATATTAAAGCGGGCCTATATAAGGTTTCACGTACGCATCAAGCAGAAGGCACAGTACTTAAACAGCGTAGGTGCGTGGTATAGGCGCGTAATAAAAACTCTATAAAATTGAATCTCATTACAGGAGCAATTAAGTAGAACAAACACGTCGATCAAGCGACGGCGGCGCGGGGGCGGAGCGGGCACGCGCGGTGCAGCGCCAACAAAAGAAAATCTCCCAGTTTTTCTTATTGTTAGTTAGACCATTGTCCGACAGATAGAATGGGATCAATACAAAAAGACGTCCACACAAATATATCCGAGAGCCTGTGGTTATGGGAGGCACCTACATACCTCCTCGTAACACAACTGTACATCGGCCTAACTTATACGTCATTAGTTTCCATAATAACAATACACAGGTTTTTATTTTGCGTAACAAAAACGCGGTGAATGTCAAATGCATTGTACTTACAACACTGTTAAAGAATAAACTGTTTTAAAAGAAACATTTGATATAAACGATTTTTATTTATTTGCCATTCTTACACAAAGCGGTAACGTTGTCAATTTAATAGTGCATAATTCGTACGGTTCTGAGTATAATTAAAACTGAAGTAATTATCGGATAAAACCCATACCAAATCGAAAAAGAAGCAAATGTTTATTAACTTGATGAAACGTAAAATCGTGTGTCAACGATAGACTTGGCTAATGAAACACTTAATACTTTCAATTTCAAATTGGCTAGCTAGGCAGACACTACAGTAGGTACCTATTTAACGGTGATATTTTACGACGATGTTGCAGCGAATGTCTCGCCCATCGGCCCACATCAAGGTAAAACAACACGGCCACTATAACTTTCCAACTGCACGTTTTAATAGATTACCGATTTCGATATTGGATTACAAGTGCGAGAGCTCACGAAGAGTCCCGGTGCGTTGGACGATGTTTTGTAACCGTCTATTCACGGATGTGATTATGCTACGCTTTGATAGAGGCAACGTGCTTGCACTGACACGGCAGGGTAACTGCGATCAAAGTTCCAAGATGAAAATACTAGCAAAGCATCCATGCACTTTAAAGTTTAATATAGTTACGAGTTAGGGGAACTCGTCGCCGCGCACGTGTGCACGTCGCTAATCAAACTGTGTACAGAGTCCACGCAGATTCCCACACCACTCAAAATGTGAATATACATATGTACTTATGGCAACACTCACACTGTGTAAGGTGCTGTGATGAAAACGTTGCAATAATTGCGATTTGTGGATGTACGGTTATCGTCTGCCGTGACATGTCACAAATTATATTTTAAATTTTCTTTATCGTATTTACTCATTTCATATAATACGAGTACCTATGTACCTAGCAGTGATTGTGTATACCTCCCTACAAGTACAGTAGTGTAGATTATCAACAAAAGTTTTATCGTTATGTGTAAGAATAGAGATATTTGGCACTCTGTGCTCTCTGCCTACCCCGCAAGGGACCTGGCGTGAAGATATGTATGTATGTATGTAAGTTTTATCGTTCCAGTGTTGCGTATGGATTTCCTCTAGAGTATGTATTTAAATACATAGCATCACGCTTGTAATTCCCAGAGTGGGTAGGCAAAGAAGTGTAGTAGACTACCACATTTCATTAGTAATGTTATATATTCCACCATAAAATAGGGAGTAAACCTATTGCCATACATACTGAGAATTTCAACGGAAAAACAAAATAATACTTAACCTATACGGGATCGAATTCAGGACCTCATAATCAGTAGCTCTGTTGCTACCACTAGCCCAGCGATGTACTATGTTAAGATAATATGGGAAATTAACAATTAAGAAACTATTATCAATTTTTGGCACTAAGTGTTTTAGAAAATATCCTAATCAAACAGTCTCGTTAAGAACTTAAAGAAAAAGTTTTAGTAAAACTGTATGAATCATATTTTATAGCGACTTCTGCAAATTTTGTGTCCCTAGGTTCAAATCGCCAGTCGAGTACTATGGAATTTTTCTAACTTAGATTTTCTAATAGGATGGCAACAAACTCACCACCTGTTCTATGATGGGACGTAAGCGTAACTAGTGAAACGAGAGAGTGTACTACACTTCCCTACCTACCTCTTCGGGGATTACAGGCGTGATAATACGTTACGTATAGCGATTTCTCGGGCATGGTCTATTTTATGCAGTTCGCTTAATTAATAAATCATTTGCAGATGCCGTAATATGAAGCTTTTATATTTTAATAGGCAACTGATGTTTGACCGACTTATTCTAACATTTATTTTGAATATTATCAATCATTCACACGTTAATCGAAGTATCTCAATCTACAAATCCAACAAGCAATTTTTTAAGGTCGTTACATAATCGCTTTAGGAGGGAAAGTTAATTGAAATATTACGAGGAAAAGCTTTGAATGATTGGCGTTGCTGTATAAACGTAAAACCTAATTATGAAGACGATAAATAAACTGCACATAAAAGTGTAAGAAACAATGTATCTCTCGAGCGGAGCGATATTCCAAAGTGCAATATCAAACGGGAAACATCCATTTTTATGAGCCCTATAAAATCCCGACGGCACATCGACAGAAACGGGGTATAATGAAATATATAGGTTAAGTAAATTAAAAAACCCATTACCGATCATGTTACAGCGGATCGTAAATGGAAAATGCCTTTCTCAATGCACAATTACAATTCATAATATTGCTGTTTTGATACCCAAAGCTTGGAAGGAAATTTGAAAATAAGGGCATTCGCCTAAATGCATAAAATGAATTGTGCCTCATTTTTTTTCGACCTCTTTCGTGTAATAACTCTCCACCAATGGCTGGCAGGTTATTCAATGAATTTCAGTGTCATTAAAATAAAGCTCCTGTCATCGTTATTTAAAAAAAAACTATATATATATCATTTTTATGATGATAAAGATCAACAAGAAAACCATTATTATGAAAGACTTGAAAAAATTGTAATATAATACGGGCCGCTAACAATCGCCATTAAGGTTGTTCCATTTAATGACGTAACGTGTTGGCGATCAGAATAACTGAACACAAGTTGAATGTGAACGCAGTTCTGCAAAATCTCGGTAATGCGACTGAGATATCATCTATAGCCCAACGGCCGGCTGTTGATATAAATGGTTCACTAACGAGAAGCACTTTCAATTTGTAGATATACGTTTAAGGCTAAGAAATGTTCGACTTGAATATAATTACAAAATGAATAATGGAGTAGAAATAGTTAAAGATACAAAATTCGAGAGCAATTGCGAAGTTTCGAAGGTGTTGCGCGGGAGGTCCTTGTTGCTTGTTTGCAAGTCAATTATGGGCATAACCCCTCTGGGGTTGATAATGCTGATGTCAGGTTGAGGTCAGGATGAAGTCAATTTCAACTGCTGTATAGCAGTTGAAATTGTATAGTGGTTAACGGAGAGCGGGTCTGATCAAGCTTGGTAGAGCTCTCTCTCTCTCTCTCTCTTGCGGTTGTCGTAGCGCGCATTTATTTACAGGATAACAACAAACGGCGCCGACAACTGAACACGCCTTCGGATGTATGATACAAGGTCACGGTACCTGTCATTCATCTTAGTGTGACGCGTCAAGAGCATACTTTCATCGCTTTATCGTGATTAGTCTCTCTTAAATCGATTTACTATTTCGTGTGTTTACTTTCCTTTTCTTTCTTCTTCTCTTTAACAAAATAACATTTTCGATAATGAATATGATTATTAGCAATATATCTATCCAATTGACATTCCCGTTCCATTGACATAAGTATATAATCCATAAATTTATTTTTTGTGAAACTTAAAGTAGACTTTTTGGCGATTTCTCTTTAAGAATATATTATGAGACTTATGAGTATTAGGAACACATATAAATATTTATTACATATTGAACGCCACGAGATGAGTTTAAGACAATCGCGAAAACATTTACGATTTGATACAGGACTTAACATTTTAGGTGTAAACATGGTTTCGCTAGGAGACTGAGATCAAGGTTACAAATTCAGATATTCGGAATGCAAAATATCAATCTCGACGATAATAGAGTTTATAGCACGAACTTTCTAGAACGTGACTTATAAATCTTGGAGAGCGCTCATGCGGCCGTGGGTAACCGCGATACAGTCCGCTAATAGGCTGGAGGCGAGTCGGTGCCCGGCAGTCAACTAGATGTGTTTAGCGTAAATTAATTTATTGTTTAGCGGCCTATGGCAATCACTAGACGACGTTCATTTAGCTAAGCTATAACAGGCCGATATGTTAAGGGATTAATCTGACATAGTTGTACAATGCTCCTTGCCTAAAATCTATGACTATATGCTGTAGACATTTTTTCAATAGTAACTATTATCGTAAGAAACGTACTTGATATTAAAAGGAAGCGTTAAACGGTTGAAATCAAAGTAAACATTCCAAATAAAAGGGAAGAATTGTAACGTTGCGACTTTAGTACTACCTACGACCAACCGAGATACTGGTAACCAGCGCATAACATTTCGTTTGAAGGCAAAACAAAGGGCATACCATTAACAAAATAAAATTAACTCAAGCTATTTAAGCAAACAGCCAGATTTCAGTAAATACATATGCATCATACAAAAATATGCCAATTAACATTGAAATATCAGTCCTAATTCGTCGAACATACAAGGTATGCAAAGACAGATGCGAATGAAACCCTGAATGTAAAAAGCAAGCGGCCACCCATATATTCCCTGCGGGTGCGTCGCCGCGCAAAACCCACAAAACCTGTATGCCGCGCGGCTGCCGGCAGCGGACACGCTTCGCGGTAATCGAAAATTGTAATTGGCTAATTGCGATAATTCCAGAACCGCGCGACAACTGCCTCGCCACCAGTCATCACGTTATATATGCTTAAAGTAGCCCAACTCTACCGCATTCACGAGCGATACAGTCACACTAGTACATAATTACATTAAAATGATTGAGCACTTATATATCGGGGCTCCGGCCATCATAATTCCGTATCTGAACAAAGAAACCAATTGAAAGGGCCCGTTACTTGCAAATAAAAAAAAATCCCCCGTCATCATAATGTCAATAGTTCAATAGCGTTCATTACTGTTGCATAAATTAATCAAAAGATAAAATCTACTCATGCATTATACATAGAAAAATACAACAATATATACATTGAATATTGTTTTTAGGTAATTGCTACGTGCTACGATCATGATACCGAAGCTTAAAAGAAGATTTTTTGGCAAAAGAAGATTTTTTGATTCATTTTATTTGTCCACCCATCGCGAAAAAATTCGCTACTCGTATTTTGAGGAAATTCACTGTGCTAATTTCCCTTCGACGTTAACATATAGTATAGGATATTTTATTAGCGAATCTCCAGCTATCAATGATAATTTCGCACATCAAACGTTTATTATATTAAAATACACTATACTAAAATAAACATTAAATTAGATATTTTATGTAAAAAGTTAGTTACTTAGATGCTCCCATAAACTGGAAGTTCAATGGCATGTCACATTATGTGAAAAAATGTTATATAACTAGCTAACATAATTACATAAAGGCTATTACAATGAAAATAGGCTTCAGGCGAACCGTGTAATTGGTAAAGACAATAGACTCCGTAGACGTGACCGTAACCGAGCCGGCTCTGTTGCTCCGAGCGAGGCTGTAAAACATTAGCACCACGTTAACATCAATGAACGCTGAACTCTACCTTTTGTTTCAATTATGAACAATATAGAGCCCCGCAAACGAATATCTCACTTCACGCAATTACGCACACTCGCACGCTGTTAGCTGAACACGATGTCGGTTAAGGAAGCGGTAATTACCCATCATTGTTCCGCTGCTTAGCTAGGTTATTCCCGGAGAAGTTACCTACCACGCTGCACGGGAGAACTGCGTCGCGTCGTCCAGTAGATATGATCCAGCGGGTATGTCATTAAAAATAGTTCAACACGTCTCAATAAGTAGGTAAATTGTTACCCTACCATTAAGAAACATCAAGTCAGCACGAACTTTTTTCGGATAATGATTGAGTCCGATTGCAAACTTTACCTCCCAAAGTACGGAAGCGCTCATTATAATGATTGACTTCCGAACAAAAATTCACGCGACATTACCCTATGAACTCGTAACCCGACACAAAGGTTACAATGAACAAATTACAAACATACATACGTATAGTCAAATAATAGAGTCACTAAACAAGCTATTTCTCGTAATTGCTTTCCAAATAAATAAAACTTTCTCGCACATGCCACGAGCGCATAGCGAACGTGATGAGGAGCTTTTCTAAAATTTATGCGTCACAATTTGATTTATTATAGAAACTGGGTACCTCATCAGCGGTAGGGCGACGTCGCGGATTGCCCAGCACGCATTTTATGAATAAGGTACACCGCATATATACTTAGAAATTGACTAAACAATGGCAATCGCTCGAGTATCATCATTGGCAACGTGCCATCGATAGGAGAAAGTCGATTTATGTAACTGAAAGTAGCAACAGACCACCAATATTGATTGAGATGATCGATAGCAATGTGAATACTTATTATTATTAACGACATGACGCAAGCGAGAGACGAGAGACGAGTGTCGGAGCGTCACTGTCGCCGGCGCATGTGGCAAGATACGAACACTCCCACCGTGGACACAGTTCGGGCATAAAGATTTCTTCTTCTCTTAATTAGCATCTAATCAAGGGATTCATTTATTACAGTCCGTCACACGATTTATGAGCTTTGAACGGCGAACTTTCTCACGCGCTTCACATCCGAAATTCAGCGTATCGTGCTGCTCCTAGTTTACGAGCCCCTCTTACGTCTCGATGACATAACATGATCGATTTTCCTTAAATAATTTGTGTTATCTTTACGTGAACACCAGTGAATTGGTGGAAGTAATACTTCAACAAACTTGAATGTTAACCATATTGAGGCTTTTAAACAAATACAACACATCACGCAACATTATAATTATGTTATGAAAGTAAACATCGTCGATACTGAAATCTAATTACAAAGGTCTATGAGCAGAAAGCTCATAAACTGCGCGTGGAAAAGTTCTGAAAAGGTGATCGAGCAAGGCTTCAGCGCGGAGGCAGGTGGGGAGGTGCGCGTACGCACGGGGCGTGGCCGCGCCCGCGCCGGCCGCCAGAGCCGCTGTGGATGCTGCGGCGGGCGCACCTATCGCGTGGCTACGACGTTCGCGAGCCCGAATTTACGCTGTTCGTACGCGTCTGTCGTAAACGAATAACAGAATTTAATTGTGACATAAGTGAGTGTTTAGTGGCAGTGGTCTAATAGCAACTCACGGGGAACCAACCTTTACACGCCTCAGGATCAACCCTAGGTCGGTATCGCTTAAACTTATCTCCTTATCACGGCGTTGCATGTTTTGATTGCGCGCGCAATCATCGCCGTGCAAATATTTTACTTACTCTCGTTAGGTAATTAGCATAGCATGCCCGCAATACAATCAGTGCCGCATAGTGACAAGAACCGAAACCATTAAATATATCAAGGCGAACATATTTCACAAGTACGTTTTCTCAACAACATATGAAGTAGCGTTTCAACCGGTAAGTAAGTAATTATTATCAGCAGAAAGTATCAAGAATTTATTAATCACTTTCCGCTTTTTAATGCTACGGTGGAACGGAGCAACTTCTTTATTTCTAAAAATTAAAGAGCAAGCCGTGTGCAGTAATCGATCACACAAATTTACACCTTAATAAAAAAATATAACCAACGATATTTAAAGCTATAAATAACATGTTTAATGCTACATATTATATCACGAGTGAGTCGCACTTGACCGTGTTTTATTAATCTGTTTGCTCGTTCACCTGCTTCCTGCGATGTTCAAATGAGTAGGTTATTTGCGGTGTACATAATAAAAAAAATATAATTAATCAGCGCTTGAAACTATTTCAACTTTATCGCAAGCATTAAAAACCACAGCGCTTCTTAATATCTAACCGCCTTTATACACGAGGTGAATTTTTAAGGCGAATGCAAATCAGATACATGTTGCACATTTATTCTTAGAAATACGATAACCACATCAGCGGAGACTGTCATAAATTCCTCACTGACAAGTCTCATTTCCTTTACACAATACAGACGTGCATAATTTATTGGCAACGTTTTAATCATAAAATTGTTGTCTAGGAAATTATGATTAGGTACTGCATTCGCATAATATTACAGTTTACGATCTCTTAAAACGACACATAAACCGATTTAATTTAAACCGACTTAATAAAACTATTAACGACACGATCCGAGCAGCTGTGGAAAAACATTAGTTTTCTTCGAATGTAAAAACTTTTTGATAATATACAGATATTTTATGAAAAATCGCGAGACGACATAAATAATAATAAGATTGATTTATAGGTGTTTTAAAATAATGAGAGAAATACTTATAATGATGATTGACGATGATGATCAAGTTTAGCCGCGCTTTGCTGGCTTCGGCGAATATCAAATTATAACTTTAATACACAGTTAAGAGTTGCCATTATGTAGCGGTCAACTGAAAGCAATGAAATCAGGTATGCGGTCTGTAATAAAGACATTAGATGAAAATGGGGGACGCTCGACGTGTCAAGCCTCTTTGTTGTAATTCTACTACATTACAGGGACACTAACGGTCGCGTTACGATGACCGAATGGTTATTTTTACACCGGTATTGTGTCATAATAAGGATAGATAGACACAAATATGGAACATTCCATTGCTAATAATAAAACAATTACGGCAAGGTAGGTTAGGTAGGTAAGCGCAACAAACGGCTTTATTATTTATTTAAATTATACCATATTATTTTAATGTCGGCTAGGTGGTATTATTTTTCCTTAAATATACACTATTAAGTATTATTAAGAAGGAAAAAAAAAAGAGAAACTTGTATCGTTAGCCTTCGGAGTAATCAGATTTAGGAAACCCTTGTTAAATTTCGTGATAAACTACTAATTATTTTAGAAGAATAATTGACCCCACTTTGTTCCGTTGGTCAAAGTTCAAATGAACTTAACTATTAGGATATACATACCTACTATTAATGTCAACTGGGAAGGAGTTAGCATTTTCTCTTTCAAGGTAACGGCGTTAATAGGGGAACACCTGTGTCCAACAGTGGACTGAGGGAGATTGCGACTGTAAGATAGACTAATGATGATTTTTGTACATAAAGTAACTTCACGCCTGTAATCCCCGAAGAGGTAGGCGGAGGAATGAAGAACATTCCCACGTTTCACCCGCTACGTTTACGTCCCACTATGGAATAGGTGGTGAGCCTATTGCCATACACCGGGCACATATCCAGACTCCGATCCACTACTAGAAAATCTAACTTAGAAAATTTAGTAGTGCCCGAGCCGGCAATCGAACCTACGACTTCCGGTTCAGCAGTCGCGTTTATAACCAAGACGACCAACGAGACCTATTTGCTTAAGTTAGATAATAATTAATATTAATGTACAAGATTCGTTTCATGTAGGTACATAAGTACGATTAATTCTTACGCGAGCCCGTAGATGTATGCAGCTGTGTTATACAGACACACGCAACAATAGATAAGTATGTAAATTGAACAATGGCAGTTAGGTCTGGAATCAATGGGGAGTGTGCGGTTACGGACGGATCGGCTTAATTATTGAATTAGCATTTAAATGATTTCGGGAACCATTCATTTGTAACTAATACAAATAGCATGAATAATATTACGAGTAGAGTAGCACGGAAATGCGTCCGTCCGCCGCCGCGAATATTAAACGGAACTGTTTTGGGTAGAGGGCGCTTTATGTTATAGGAAGGTATTGTTCATAAGGATTTTGGAATTTTTTCACGTTCATCACTTTGTAGAGTTATTTGTCATATTTAGTGTATTTTTTAGCAAATTAACTTAAATTTAAGTATGCACGTAGAATATAATGTACGTATAAGCATTTTTAGATTTAAAAATCAAAGTAGGTACCTACCTATTAAGTGCAAATGTTGAGGTATTTACAACAGAACGATAAATGTTGAGGTATTTACAACAGAACGATAATCTGTCACAAATTTTACACTGAACTAAGTTATAACAACAGCAATCGTAAAGTCACAGAATAAATAGCAAGCATATCAACCTAACATCACGCCTATAATTCCTGAACAGCTAGGCAGAGGAGTGTAGTACACTCCCACGTTTAACCGGTTAAGTTTACGGCTGCCACCAAATATATTGCTTCCTCTTTCCCTCATAAAACACAAGGATCGCTTAGTATTCCTCCTGACGACACATATTAAGCTACTGTCGTGAGAAAAAACATACGTGTATGTTACTATAAATTGTGTTCAAGCGGGCTCCCGACCATTCCTAACGATTCGGCTACGTCGTAACATATAACTTGTTTGTATAACTCATTGATTTGCGGTAACGTACGGTTGTAGTAAACAGTTTGACCGATACACAGTTTAATGGTTTGATCATCGGGCTCCGTGTATGTTTACCATTTGTCCAATTCGAATAAGTACCTACACTTAAATAAAATTGTACGAATTGTACCTATAATTGTAATTTCGTCAATGAATTTGATATTGGAAACTTCGTCTGCACAGATGTATTGAGGAAAGTATTTTTTCTATTTTTGTTATATTTTGTAGACACTACATTATGTTCAACATTTTTTATTGTTCTCTGTCAGTCTTTTGTTTCGGAATTTTTTTTAATGGGCACACTACAAGTGTAATGTAATTAAAGTTAAAATGTAATTAAAGTTTCAAGTCTGTGTTTCTGGACATATCTAATCTAGGATTTCTCTAGACTTCTCAAACACTACAAACATTTTCTAACTTAGATTTTCTAGTAGTGGTTCGGAGTCTGGATATGCGCCCGGTGTATGGCAATAGGCTCACCACCTATTTCATCGTGGGACTTAAAAGTACCTAACTGGTGAAACGTGGCAGTGTTCTACATTCCTCTGCCTACCTCTTCGGGGATTACGGGCGTGAAGTTA
>DWFO01004194.1:0-11550 GCA_018246595.1 Mimoniades nurscia nurscia
ACGCTGCGCAATACTGCAATCAGCCAGATAGTTAGTTAAAAATGTGTATAAATAGACGTTCCCTCGGCCTCTGAGCTCTGAGAGAATAGCTTGTGCGTTAGGGTTATATGAATAATCATACAGCAAATTGCAACAACAACAACAACTGCCTACCTCTTTGGGGATTACAGGCATGATGTTACATTCATCATGCACCAAATTACCATTAAAATGTTGATTCCGCCTAGAATTTCGGTGAGTAAAGCAATTATATAAAAAACTACAGTATATACAGTAAGTATATTGGACATTAAAATACATAGTCCTTTTTGAAATTTAAATATATGTACTAAAATACAAATATCTATGATGTAAAGTATTTTTTATCTTGAATTTTCTACGGCATGAAAGTAAGTTTGCTCAGATTACCGCAATACATGAAAGAAGCTGCACAAAGTTGAGATTATGTTTAGTACAAGAAGCGAAGTTTCTGCAAGAACCATGTCGAGACGTGTAACTCGAATACCTAGTGATTTTATGAACTCTACATTACTGGATTATAATCCATAAATAACAATCACAAGTTCACAATTTTTGCCGATTCGTAATAGCTGAAATGATTACAACAGCGAATATTCACTTCTTACGCAAGCGTGCTACACCTAAGGCTGCATTTCGGTGACCTTCAGGTAGGATAGTAGTCAAACGCGGCTTGCTCTTGTTAAATAAACAGAATAAAGAAATGTTTATTAAGCGCACAATGTGATCACACGACGTTAATGTTGTTTACTAGGCTGAGGTAGTATGAAGCATTTTCGTTATAGTTAGGTAAATGAAATAGTGAACAACTAAAGAGTGAGAAACAATTTATGTTGAATGCTATTTATGTAGTTGCAATTAGAAATGTCTCATATCTCTAACTGAATTATAAACGAAACTGTAGTAAATAAATAATCATTTTGTAGAAGCGCAATGCAAAGATTGAAATGATTCACGTCAATGGAATTTAAAATGGAATGAAATGCCTCTGCAACTTCATCAAATCCCTAATAAAATGTCTATTTGATTTGCAGTCAGCAGACTAATAAAGTTCTAGTTACGTCAATGACGTGAAAAGTTGAATATGGAACTCATTAAATGTTCCGGGGAACAGTCGGCCGCGTTGCGCTCTGTGCCGGTAGACTACAGCATCTGTCGGACGCGTAAATTAGTGTGCAATGTGAGGTTTTTCCAAAAAAATATTACTTGTTATATTATTATTACACCTAATGTTTTCCACCCAGGTATATATATGTAGTGAGAACAAATGTATAAATAATATTATATATGCTGTTGAAGCAATCGTAATCATCAGTTGATAGCGATTTTTTAATGTCTTATAGCATAGAATGTCAATTAAAAAAACAAAAGCTTTTAGAACGGGTATAGCAATTATAATAACAAATTATGATTACAAAGCTATAAAGTATAATAAATTCGAGTAATATATAATCTCAGCAATTTAAATAGAAAATTTAAAAGCTCTTTGAAACAGTTACCGCCACTACAAACCTCGTCTCTATCATCTATCTATGTACGCGCAAACGTTTGACTTCACAAAAATTAAGCTTTTCTGCGTTATTTGTATAGCGCTCATTATTCACACACAATTGATATTAAATGATATTAAAATGGTGAAATCATATCACAAGCGCCGATTCATCTTTAATGATGTCCTGTGGTAGGCCTACAAGGTCCACAGTGTGCGTTCGGATAATAAACCGCGTGCTATGGATAATCCCCGTTCGTATTCAAAATAATGATGTAAATATTGAATTAAATTCGCAAATTGCTAAGTATAATTTATGTGTATATAGCAATAGGCTCACTAACTATTTCATAGTAAAACGTTCGTCCTAGACCTCTGATACACAATTTGGTGCTTAAGATAATGACAGTGTTAAGGATGGTCCGATGAGGTGTATTAGAGTGCTATATTGTTTTTTCAGTTCCCGTGGTTTCTGACTCTCTTTTGCTTCTTGGTCAATCGTCAGCTGACTCGAAATTATTAATTCCTTTATAGCTATATACCTACATATATTACTGAGTATGTCTATGTTTTTGAATTCAAAATTGACGAGAAACTTGATGTACTAATAGGTCAACCTAGCCTCCCGTAATGGTTTCTGGTGTCAGCAGAACTGCCCGTCTGACTGTCGAAGAAGGTTTCTGTTCGTATGTTCGTAAGGTACATACAAGATGTACAGGTAACGAGACTTAGTGCTTACTGGTTTGTCATTGTTGCCCTCCTAAATCTCCGCTTACCTTTGCTTCTTTATAATCCCCATCTGTATATCAATTTGTCATGTGTAAGACCACACCTGTAATCCCCAAAGAGATAGCCAGAGGAATGTAGTACTTTCCCACGTTTCACCTGGTACGGATATGGCACTCACTCTCACTATGGCATGTGGAGTGAGTCTATTGCCATACACCGGGCACGAATCCAGACGCCGAGCCACTATTGTGTAAGACAAATAATGTCGCTCTCTTTACAGATATATTGCTCACTGCAAAGCATAATTTCGTTACAACTGTGTTGTTTCATAATTGGATCGCTGGACGATACCATTACTCTTATTGTTGTAGAGTTGCCTCGTTGGAAGTGATTTAGCGCTTCTTTTTCCACCCTCAGCGACTCCGAATTCTGCTCCTTTTTTTTTAACGTACTAGTGGAAAATCGGATAGATAAATAATTATGTTATGAATTTGCAAAGTGATTTTTATTGGCCACGATGTGTGTTTTGTTTTGGTAGAAGAAGATATTCAGATGCACGAAATCGAATGAAGATAATAAGTTGATTTGAACTAAACAACTGCTTAAAAGAAACCAAGTGATTGATTTTAGCAGTACATCACAATAAATATAGTTTATGTCAGACTATATGTAATACATAAACAAAGTGTGCAATATTTGTTTTCTAAAATATCCTACTATAGTATAGTACTGGTAAGTTTCCTATTAGATTTCACCGAACCGGCATGTATGAAGAGAGTGATATACGAGTATGTATGAGGAAGAAGCAAGACAGATGTATAAAAAAAACAATATTTAGCACTCCGTGTTCACTACCTGTCTCGTACGGGAACTGGCATGAAGATATATGTACATTACCTACTACCCATTATTACCTACTGTACATTATCTACTGTTTTAATAAATACTTCGATTTGCGCAGTAGGTGTGAAACACGTAGGGACTGTGTTTAAATTTCCCGCGCAAATGTTCTTGGAGCGCACGCTTATGAGATTTTAATAACGTTTAAATCAAGGCTAAGAACTTTGCATAAGTTTAAAAGAGAAATGAAAGCATAGAAGCCTGATAAATGTTTTGCTATGCCATGTGCAGCCAACACTCTTTTATAGTTGTATGTATCAACCGCACGGAACGTTGGGCGGTCGCTTTACAAAGTTCAAATTGCATTAGTTTTCCTTTAGGAGTCTTGTAATTCCTTTCTAACAGAAACATGCATGTTGCATGATGCGTGTTGAAAACTATATTAAGGAATTTAAAACAACGTTAAGATATTGATATTGAGGATCAAAATGAGTACGCTCTTAATATGAACTTCACAAATCTTGTTTGAAGGTAGGTACTTCTTTTGTGTTTGAATTCGGTAATCGAAAGACGACTAGGTATTCGTTAGTAGTTACGTGATTCACTGTATCACTAAATGATAAATTGAATATTCAACATTGTTGAATGAAACTACGTTATATTGTGGTTGTAACAATTTAAATTTAAATGTTTTAATTTAAACCCACCATTCACGCATGGTGTAACACGTGAAGCCATTATTCTTAACAAATCTCCAGTCAAAGTACACCTTATACTTATAAATTAATAAATAATGAATTATGAAAGCTGTAAAAGATTGGATTTGCTTCTCGGAAGTTGCATTAATTATAAAGAAACAAACGAAGGTGTAACAACGTAAGTTTGTCTATGAGGCATAAAGGACTGTGTATGAAACGTTAAGTTACAAAATTACCATTCTGGACATTGATTGTTTTGCCACGTAAGTGTGGGTTCACTGATCGCTAGCACATGAGATGCTAGGTGAAGTAAGCACTAGTCCTTAGTCCGAGCGGTATACCGAGCAGGTGAGCCCGAAACAGCAAACGGATTATTTGCTTTGAAATCGGCACTCGCTTATTGTTAACGAAATTTTATAATAGCACTGTGTTTGGGGATCAAAGGAACACACTGTGGGTGTTTTACGGGAGATATATCAAAGAAAAATGAGCTGGACCCTTCTCATCGCGTTGTGTATTTCTATTTTAAATGCCACGGCCAATATCTGTACGTTGTATACCTAAATTTCGTTTTGGGACATAGAGTATATCTTTTTTACATAATTATTTATAGTGACACATATTTCCGGTACAGGTAGCCAGAGGCAGGCAAAAACAGATAGAGATAAAATTTCTAGTAGTAACACGGGAGTGTGGATTTGCGCCCGGTATATTCCAATAGGCTCACCCTCTTTTCCATAGTGGGACGTAATCTAGATACAATCTTTTGCGTATCTATGTCTTCGGGGATTACAGATGTGATATCGCGTTGTTTTTTTTTAATTGTTTTCTAGGAGACCTACAGTTTGTTGACACCTGTTAATTGTAACTCTCAGGTAATATAAAAAGTCATTAAACACATTTTTTCTCTTCAAATATAACAATATTATTTATACCAATTTTGTTTTCATTACGTACTCAGGAAACCTGCATTTATATTTATTAAAGTCTTCAATTAGAAATTTTCTGGCAATATCTGTATGATACTCCTTCCATTTGTATGTAGCCGTAACTCTTATTGATCATGAACCATAATACTTCGAATATCGTTACAATTTACGTCGCCCGGAACTGTACCTGCTCGTGTGAGACGATTGTAATAAGTCAGTAATCCATCACGTATGCTAATTTGTATGAGACGGTTGTCACGGTGACCATCTCGAACCATGGCGTACTCTAGTTCCTGTGTGAGACTGTATGTGCTGGATGCGAGTAGGTGCTCTGCCGAGATGCGAAGCCGGAGTGGCCGGCAGTACTCAGTAGTGAGTGGAGCGTCACACGGGACAGCCGCGTTCGAGTCGCGAGCGAGTTCGCGCCAGTTTGTGCAGTGAGCGTTTCAAACTAGTGCTGGGTAATTTCACGTACATAATCAATCATTTACCTACCGAATTTCCAGCGAATAGGTGCAGCAAATTTTGTTTGTTACTAAGTACGTGTAGTTTCGCACTTTTGTTCGGGTTTCTTCAGTAGAAACTATTCAAAAAGTTGAAATTTATATTTCATTTAGGTAATTAGGTTTTTTACGATTTTTGATAATTTGACTGCGATCAATTACTGAGCTCGACTCTATCCTTGAAACTAAAAGAGGACTGGAGTTTTTTCACCACGCTGCTCCAGTACCTACTACATACTCCTGGCTGAGGTAAGGTATGCATTATTGCTGACTTCTTTGTCGGAAGTTCATTAACCACTCGGAAGTAGATTAGTGATTCCAATGTTAATGTAAAATTTTATCATCAATTCAACAACTAATACTATCTAATAATTAAATTTTTGCTAAAGTCTACAAATAGTGCAAGCGCCCTTTAATGTGAGTTTCCTGTTGCAAAAAAACCTGTGGACCTGCTGTTTCCCTCAATTGGAAACTTAAGCATATATAGGGTCTCATAAGGTAATGCCAGTAAAAAAACACCTTCTTAAGATTCTTTTGGACGCTTATTAGTTGCTAACACTGAGCTTATAATCTGATCCTCCAGTCCAAAGCAACGGTACAAGAAGAACAAAGTATATGTATTGTTACCCATTTTTAAGAATCCGTTACGGTATAATAGCCTTGATTCCGGTAAATTAAATATAAATTTTCTTAGATTTTCTTAAATTTGCGTTAGAAAGGTAAAATATTAGAAGGTAATTTACATGGATATTTGGTACTTGTGAAGTCGAAGTGCGAAAATTTGTATGTAGGCTTATTGTAGTAAATAAAAGTTTCCTTTGTCATTGTAATGAAAAGATATTTTATACGCTACTGAAGAGAATATTCTACGCAGCTGAAAGTGCGGTAAGAGTTTAGTTTCTTTTTATATTGTGTTAGGTGAGCGTTTGATGGTAAGCGAGTCGTAGCCAAACATTAGAACATTCTATGGACATAGACATTCTAGCATAGTCCTTTCTATGGACTGGAAAATGGAAATGGAATGGAAATTCCTATTTGTATTTTTGTTAACAATTTAATACCATGTATCGGTCTGCTTTTCCTTTTATAAGTTCACCTGTAAGCAGATATACTATTATTTGCTCATATATATGTAGTAGGTACATACATGACACAACAAATCTTGTTTTCTGTAGATGTGGTTTACCTTATATATTAGATTTTAGAGCGAATCTAGGTATTAACAGTACTGTTAATATTGACTATGTACAATATATACATATATAATACCAAAGTATTTATGTGAAAATAATAAGACTGTCTCGTTAGTCGGGCGTTCTGCAAGCGCGACTGCTGATCAAGCGGTCCTGGGTTCGATCCCCGGCTCAAGGATTAATGAGATTTTATACCTTGGCATTTCTAATAGTAGGAAGAGCTCTAGATTTGTATATCATAGCATAACGTAGCGTAGCATAGCGTATAACATAAACGATAAATTGGAGACTGTACTACGTTCCTTTGCCTACCCTTTCAACGAAGTACAAGCGTGATTTTATGTTGTGAAAATAATAGGCAGATACGCAAAACCCTCACTTAGAGGGTTACGCGGCTCAGCCAGGTAGTTTCAGTGCCGTTGCCGAGAGTATTCGTTGCGTGCAGGCACGGTCACGCTCATAAATCTGCCTTCGCGGAAAATCATCATAAATCGAAACACAGTAATGAATCGCCGTTTTTATGACCTCTCGCATGCACATTGTCGAGAAGGTACTTGCGTTCGCGTAAAGTTGTTAAATCAGTTGAGATTTGAGAAAAAAAAAAACTTTTATTTATGGATGTAGCTAGAGGTTGATAAATATGTAAATCGTTTCAACAAAATCATAATCTGTTGCGCTCACATTTCACAGCATATTCCTGGGTGGCAGGGAAGTGTAGCGGGAGACAAGATAATCGAATGACTAAATGTCAATTATGTGAGAACTGCTTGCACACTCTCGCAATTATAATAAACCTATATTTATCCCGAATGTTATTAATCAGAATGAAATGTATGTATGTCATATGCGGCGGAAATACTTCCAGATCGTGTCACGAATCTATTATGATGATCCTGGTATCCTTCCAGTTCATAATCCCGTAACTGGCCCATTGGTTTAATTATTTTGTGAACCTGATCGCCAAATCATGAGTTCGATTCCCACTGAGAATAAATAATTTTGTTATGAGTATGTGCTCTCTGCCTACCCCGTAAGTGATCTGGCGGGAAGATATGTAGGATAGCAAACATTTGCTCTACCTATGTCTGCGTGAAAAAATGTGTTCATATATTAAAATATATTTAGGTATATATGTACGTAGTTTATCAACTGTCTCGTTAGTATAGCACTGTATCTTAGAAAGCGAAAGGCGAAGACATAGTAGGCTTTAGTTAATAGGAGCCACTTTGCCAGATCCTCGGTTTTATAAATACAGGGATTTGCGCTGTCTTTTTTTTGATCATCACGCCACCTGGTGTGTGATTCTTATTCATGAACCGAATTGCTCGTTCGCGATGACAAATACCGAGCACAGTTCTCTCCATACTCCGTTGTGTTACCTTGTGCTTGTGATTGTGGCCCACTGCAAAGAACCACATCTTGGCATCGAATTTATAAAAAGACTGATGGATGTAGAAGGTCTGCAAGGATATAATTCTATTTAGCACTCAATGGTCTTTATATACTCTGTAAGGTACCTTACAATACAATACAATACAAAACACTTTATTGCGCACCACGTAGACTACAAATTACTACCTCTGCCTAACTCTACGGCGATTATAAACGTGATGTTATATTTGTAAAGATAATAGTTTTACCGCATGTATTTATTATCTCTTTCACAATGCTATGTAGTTAAATTTTATCAGTGTTATTTTTATCCTTTTAAAAATATGCGTAGGTACTAAACGAACTTCATTATTTCATAACCACGAAATAGACCGGATGAATTATCCGTGCACGCCACGTCATAAACACACATTAGTCATGTACCTGCACACTGTAGTATACCAAAACAAATCCAATTTTATTTTTATTTCGTTTTCATAACGATAAACAGCACTGCTAGTTTCGACCAGTAACCGAATACTGGCTGATTATGTTAGCCATGTGCCAAATTAGACCAGATAAGCATGTTAAAGTGCATTGTAGAGAATTTTTTACAGTTCCATTTTTAAATTTAAAAAATAGTATTTTATTGATGATAGATGACGGCAGGCAGTTCCACTCGTTCGCAGTCTGTAGCATAAATGGTTTTGTCGAAACGAAACGTTTTGTCCTGCACAGAGGAGAGTCCACGTGTCAATTATAGATACGTACAATGGATTTTTTGGCAGATTCTACAGAAACTTTTCATGTAAATAAACAGCTGGAGTCGTTTGAAATCATTTGTCGTGACCTATCAGAAGACTAAATATTAATAATGGTCGTAAGTTGTTAACTACTTCCATAATATGCATTATTCGGTTCAACCACTAGTACCATATGCAGCAGTTCAAAAAGACCGGTTGGACATCTGCTACCATCATAAACATAATTAAAGAAAGGTATCATTAAGGTCAACGTCAAATCATAACATATATTGTTCTATAATACCAACATTTGCTTCCCGATAGAAGTTTTTGTAGCGGTAATATATCCACTCGGTCTGGACGATTTCTGTGACAGCATAAAATCATATTTTTCAAACATCTAAAAGTTGGTTTCTTGAAATGATATTTGAGGCATAACATTACACTGTTTACCCTCCAATAGAGATTTTTTATTATTTTTCAACGGCAGTATTTCCATATTTCTTTCCTTACTAATGCTTATCTACAATTTTTCTGTTTCATGAATATAAAAAAGCCACATAAAGCTGTGATAAGTTCTCTTTTGGCACTATAAGCTGCTGAATCTGCTCATTTGTTCCTCGTCACAGTCCCGGCCTGCTGACGGTTACTGTATACGTTGAAACTTGAGGTTGCTAAACACAGAAAGGCATAACATCTCCTTACGTTATTTGTTTAAATTACTACAAAAGAGACTTGGATAGGCTCCAATTCATTTTGTCGCCAGTCTGGCGGCGTTCATTGATATTGTCAGTCACTATTAGTTAATCTCGTTCATCTGTAAACGGAAAAATTCAGACTTATATAAAATGTATTCAAATTAAAATATCATTTGTTCAAAATTGGTTTATTACAACACTTTTTGCACGTCAAAATGAAACTACCACCGCTTCGGAAAATGCCTCGCTATGGAGAAGAAGCGGCGAAAGATACTCCATTCTGTGTGTTTACGTCACATATTCAAACTCCGACTCACTACTGGAAAATGGGCGTTAGGAAAATCCAATAGTGCTCGACCCGGAATTTGAACCCCTTAACCGGCAATCGTGCTTGCGACCAACGAGGCAGTATATATTATTGATATCTACTTCCCAATAAATAGTGATGGTTTATAGCTTACACTTCAAACCGTACTCCACGATCCTGGGTTGGAATCCGACATGCCCTTAAAGAACTTACACACAATCCACCTGACGAACTATGTCGCTTGGGCAATTACTACAGTTGTGTAACTAATGCTGTATGTGACTATAGAAGATTGCCCGATCTGCTTACAATTTCTTTATTGTACTAATGTTTATCACCGCCTAAAGAGGAACTTCTCTGTCTATTGTACACCAAAAACAAACGAATAAAATGTATCTATACAATGTAATTCATAAAACTAATATGCAATTCTCAGAGACGAATCAGAAGCGCTAAAGCTTGAGCAATGGCCGCTTTACGAACGAAACAAGTGCTTGCTCATTTTAATATTTCCAACTTTCCCGACCACGACGTCATTAAGCCTCTGTCACCTCCATCATGTGTTAAGTGTCAAGCTGTAAAAGATATTCTCGCTTAAGAAAAATGTAAAACACAATCACTTGTAAACCTTAAGCATTGTACAACGCGTTACTTAAATTTTATTTCGATGATGGAGAAAAAGTTAAGTGTCATTGAAAATGGTATTAAGTGTGCACTCGCCAAGGAAAGGTTAATTCTGATGGTGATGATATTAATTATGATAATGATTCGCCATATGAAATTATTTCGGTGATTGAAACTCTGTGGACATTCGTTAATTGTTAACGATAAGACAAGTGCCTCGGCGACACCGGAGGCAAACGCAATAGGGGGATGTAGGGCAGTCGGGAGCTCCCTCCAAATCTCTCCACTCCATTGTTACTTTTTTTTCTGTACTCTCCCCGTTCCCCCTTATAAGTATTTACAGAATTTGCTTGGACGTTATTTTAAATATAAAAAGATCACGCTATTATTTTGACATTGACTGGAGCGCGATTATAATTTTACGTCGTCGCTGCTTTATTTTTTCTAAATAAAATTTTCATTTACAAATTTGCGTTCACCAAAAATGTTATCGACCGAATAAATAGAATTTCCGTTGAAGATCACTCGCTGTTCATTGTTTAACCGTGAACTGGTTCGGATTTTGAAAAATCAGTCTTTCTGTCCACGCAACGGGGATTTTCGTTCATAAATCAATCGCTTGTCAAACTGTGTCGAACTCGGCTGATATAAATTACTGCGCCGGGCGTCGATACCGTTAGTCTGCTTCGTTTTACATTCGAGGAAAAACTTCGGAAGTTGAGTTCCGATTGAATGACGAGGACCAGTCAGGGGGGATTCGGTTTCTCATTTCCAATATCATGCCGCTAGGCTCATCGTGAAAGTTTTCCGTTTATTCGTGCCTGCCCGATATCTGCTCTAGTATTACAATGGAAATTGAGGCTCGGCTAGGCGATATTTTTTTCTTGTAAACATTCCCATAGTAGACGAATAATTTATTACCTAAAAGAATTTTAGGTAATAAATTATTTACGTGTTTAAGTGAAAATGTGTTTAAGTATAGGTGGTAAATGTAGTGACGCGCGAACATGCTAGCGGATGCAATATAATTTACAGTGAAAAAGTACATAATACCAAATTCGTTGTCTTTCTCTCTCTATGGACGAAACGACATATGGCTTGGCTCTGCTCTAGCCTGCTCTATATATATAATACCTCTATACTCGACACACAAAATTTTTTCGTCGTTTGTCACGATTTATTTCCGTTACAGAAACAACAATGGAACACGCACGAAACCCGATGCTAAGTGCTAATTTGTAAAACTGTCCACGTAATTGAGCTTTAATTAAAATTGTTTGTAATATAAATTTGTTCTTTTTTTACATTAACCGCGTTTATTCTGCTTTCACTATCTTTCTTACATACCCAGCTCTCGCTTCCATAAAGTAGCGTTGGAGTAAGCACCGAGTTGTGTATAGCCAACCGA
>DWFO01004195.1:0-11549 GCA_018246595.1 Mimoniades nurscia nurscia
TTATTTAGTATTTCATTTGAAAATAAGTCTTTGCACTATAAAAACAATATATAAAATATAACATTTTCTTTACGCCACACTTTAAAAATAATTTTATAGAGTACTTACATCTATGCACATTTATAGCACGATGTTAAAATCCTCACAGATACAAATTTCAAAAATATATCGATATAAACTGTAATTATTTCGAAGCACTGTTCCAATTGACGTTAACATTAACATTAACAGCAGCAATGAGTAAAAAAAAATTACAACTACCTTCAATTGTTTCACTGTACCCAATCAGGTACAGAGGCGCCATATGGGTTAAAGTGAACATTAATTGTTTTGTATTACATGTAAGCCTGTTAATAGGTCAACGTATAAATAAATTATTAAATTATAAAGATTCTTCGTTTTACAGCCAACGCCCGTAAGCTTGTTAGTTTTGAAAAAAGCGTTTTTTTTGTATAAAGGTTATTGAATTTTTCTTCAGCCAAGATTTGCTTCTTACAGTTGTTGAAGCTGAAATAATATCGCCTTAAGCGTCAGCTTTTTCAATATCTGTCTTACCTACTTCATCGCTGATAGGTCTTAACGCCCAGCGAGCTTGCTTTTGAAATAATATCGGAGAAACGTCTCGAAGTACTCGTGGAAGTAGGACACGGATTATTAAACGGTAAAAAGCACGAGATGTTTGTCGGGCGCATGATTTAGATTAAGATATCTACCGCGTCGGTTCATTATTTGAGAGAGTCGTATAAGGCTTTGATAGATTTATTAACTTCGGTACGTAGGCTTAAATACTTGTAACTACGCTAGCGTCAGTCTCCTTGAGCTATTAAGCCTAACAACATTACTTAAAGTAGAACATAAGCTTAGATTTTATTTAAGGTCAAGTGAAGGGTTTCCATAGAAGTATCTAAGTAATTCAGTGCAATATGAACCAGGTGGTCACGTGCGTACCAAGTTGGCGTCACACACTTCCGGTCTGTCTGGTTCGATGGAAGAATACCACCAGTTGTTTAAGACAAGAACAAACAGGCACTTTCGAGGCCAGCGTACTACACCCCGGGCTACATCTGGCTCACTATCGACTTGACGAGCGGATCTGCAGCTAAACGCGAGCCTTGTTAAGGCTGTGAAAAGACATTTAGCTTCTTTGTATAATCTCTTACAAGTAGCTTGCCCCTAGTAGACTGCCTCGTTGGTCGTGTTGGTTGCAAGTGCGACTGCCGATCGGGAGGTCTTGGGTTAATTGTTGGGTTGCCGGATCGGGCACTACAAGTTTTTTCTAATTTAGATTTTCTAGTAGTGGCTCGGAGTCTAGATATTATGGGTCCGGTGTATGGCAATAGACGCACCACCTATTCCATAGTGTGACGTACACGTAACTGGTGAAACGTGAGAGTGTCCTATATTCCTCTGTCTACCTCTTCAGGGATTATAGGTGTGATGTTACGTTCTTTTACTAATATAGCACGATGATATATGTACGTAATTTTAAATTTAATTACCTAAATACATATAACCATCCATATAACCATGTCGCATTAAGGATTCTAAAAGCACAACTTAACGAATTGAATTATTTTAAGCCTACCGCAATAAAACCAAAGGGACAGTTATTGGTACCTGTTACAATCAAAATTCACAATTTTATTATATGAGAAATCGCGCACAAGCTAAACATGTTGATACAAGGTACACCTTGTAACTACTCAATCGCGGCCATCTCTCAGCTAACAGACTAAGCAGTGCTTACACTATGGTGATTATATAGATACTATACTAAGCACCGTATTTACATTCCACAGAACAAGTAAAGGGAAGGGAGGCCGCAGCCACAGGGCCTCGGCCAGCCCCAGGGTCGCTGATACCATAATCGCTTGGCGTAGTCTAGTCGAATTCGTGCTAGTCAAATTATTAGTTTCATCACTTTTACGCATGTTCTTGCAATGGGTGCGCTTGACTGGAAGAAGGCTAAGATAAGATTTCTCAACGTTGTTATTACGAAAACTGTACCGTTCACGGCACGACAGTACCCACGTCCTGCCCACCTCTGTAATGTGTAGTTGCATACTACGCGTGTTCAGTCAACCGCGAGTGCTGTTAAGAGGGCACGGCGGGCCCGGCATTTTCTTATACAGACAACCTAACTCAATAGAAAGGTTTACATTACATTAGAACACAATTCATAACTTTGACTTCTAGTTAAAATCTTTTTGTGAAAATTCGGCACTTTCAAGTAAATTACCCAAAATACGATTGTGCGAGATGCCTTCAGGCTTAATTTATTGTTTGACATTCAGCTTTGAAATATACTCGGAGAAACTTATTAAAATCAAGCCTTGTCTTTTGTTTGCTGACGCCAGAATATTCTAACAATTTGTACAATACAAGATTATCTTACAAATACTGATGACAGTGTCTGTAATCAAAATACGCAGTTAATTTGTATTACTGCAGGCGTCCGTTTGATGTGAGTGTACCGAGTTCGGAGTCTTTTGCGT
The DNA here is from genome assembly GCA_018246595.1 of Mimoniades nurscia nurscia. Classification (NCBI taxonomy): domain Eukaryota; kingdom Metazoa; phylum Arthropoda; class Insecta; order Lepidoptera; family Hesperiidae; genus Mimoniades; species Mimoniades nurscia. The sequence continues at coordinate 2,496 of DWFO01004195.1, forward strand.
TCAACATTAAGGACGAGTTGCTGTTGATCGCTGCGGATGCCGAGCAGGACGGAGACAGGTCCGGTACTGGCCGACAGAGGAGCCCGAAGCCTCCGGTACCGACATTGTACAAAGACAGTTATAAAATGTGGATAAAGCACGTCAGCTCTGTAAGGAAACATATCCGGCGCTCGCGCTATCTACCTGCCCCGTAACGGACATGTCGTGATGCTATATTTGTGTGTCGTCGAGGTCTATGTTGACACTCCAGTACTGCCGTGCCACCGAAATATAAAGTTTTTCAGCAGCAGTAACCAGGTTGCTGGTAGCCTAGGTCCTGTCGGCTCTTACTTGTGCGCCCCTCCTATTCCCAGCTCCACCGTCCCGCCGCCTGCGGGCAAGTACGTTCACCGGAACAGCGGAGATATTGTTCGAAACAACGAAACATTCACGATTGACGTGAGGTCATCAATAATTTCGACAGCACCGCATCCAGTATTCATGGTACGCGCTGCCATGTATTAGACTATTAAAGTGGGGATAGGTCTCATCACGCTGTGCATATATTTTCCTCGTGTTTAAAATATGTAACGCAGTCTGTTCGGATAATTTTATCGGCGCTTCCGAAGCACGTACTGGCACTTCATAAGGGGTCGGCGACGAGGGTTATGAGAGCATCACTTCACAATTTTGACGGCGAGGGTCCTTCGTCGGAACCCAAATGCAGGTGTACCTGTCTTGAACAAATTAGGGAGCTCTTAAATCCGTATTGCTCTCGCTGTGAGTGAAAACCAGAACGTGTTTACGAATCTGCTTTGTGTGGAAATCATCGATGTAAGTGCGTTTGCGTTTTAACGGAAACAATATCTGTGGACGCACAATATATTATTCTATTATTTGCAACTAATTTGAAGGACCATACTTGAATTGAAGTTGTGATTTTGCTAAATAATTTCCACTGAATTATTAATAAATCTGGAATGACTGATCACTTGAAATTAATAGATGAAACGTTAAATCTTTTATACGTATGTGTACGTACGAGAAGTCGTTCTCTGCGATCCCCAACAGACATTGTCGGCGTAGGCATCACAGACACCCAACAGCGGCAGCCGACAGTCGGCTCAGGCGGCCACATGATGAGGACGACGAAGCTGTTAGCAGTTTTTGTGCCGCTTCGATGGCTTTCGATAAAGTTTAACTATTGTTATCGTGTAACCATAGCAACCGAGCTTGATCGCTCGACGCATCCTCACAAACACGAAGATAATTATGACAATGTACCAATATTATCCACCCATCTAAGGGCAGAAAGCTTATATTAAAAATTATTTAAATTGAAAATTCTTTACTCTCTGCAACCATTCTAAGCCTTCTATTTCACATAATATTAACACAAGACAATCGTCTGGCTATTACAACATCATAAACTTGTATATATCGAATGTATCAGTCTTATACTGTCAATTTTAATATAGTGAAACTGTTTACCTTACGCGTGACACATCACAAAGTTCATGGAATAGTGAAATACACTTTATTAACTATTCTGTAGATATGAATTCTGAAGTTCAGTCTCTTAGCGATACTTGCGATCTACTTACAAAGTTCAAATTTGGCACCAACACAATACTTTTGGCTACTGACAATGCGAAATCTTACAACATCTCTTTGACTGAACACTAAAGCGAAAGATTATTGCACGCCCGCCACGAGAACATTCGACAGTTGTAAAGTTTGTGTAGGTAACTGTGACGAGTTCCCACGAAGAAACATTAAAGTTAATTAATTATGTTAACGAAAAGTATTATTCATTGATTCAAACTCGATGTTTCTTTTCCTAATAGCAGTTTTTTAATTTCATATTATTCTTCACATCTTCAAACTACTCGTACTTTTTAGAGCACTTTATGTTTTCACGTTGTATTATTGTACTATGTTTACATTTGGAAAATGTAATATATTACCAAAAGAAAAGCCAATATATGTAGCAAATCTAAGAGTGTATGTAATATTTTGCATCTCCCGGTAATAGCACATGGAATTCAAATTTATACGCGCCGGTTCCGCCGCCGCTGCGCCGCCTCAGGCAAGTGCGCTGCGTCCCCGATTCCAGCTCGCTCTCAAATGCAATCGTATCTTGTCGATAACATTCCGTGGATTTGAGTCATGTCATCATAATGCTCCTATCACACTATGTTGCTTTTAAATCATAATGTACATTTATACCGCTCTTTTTCTCACTGTAGCTTAATTTTGAAACACATAAAGCCAAATACTTTTTACAAATACAATACAAAGCCAAATCCAAAAAAAATAAAAGCCTAATAGTCTTCGGGCTACATTAGTTCAAAGTGCAAACTGTACCTTGCGACGGAAGTTTTAAATTTTATAAGTACGTCGCCTTTTGTGGACGTCAGCTTCGTTTTGTAGTGCTGTATTTCGGCACTAGCGTGGAAACAAGGTCTAATGATAGCCAAGTACGACCGAAGTACCTTTCTATCTTTTAATTTATGCAAAGCTCAGAAAAGCGTGAACATGTCTGCCATCTCTTCGAAAAGAACAATAAACCTAAGCACCTTTCCTACCTCATTGAAGAATACAGGCGTCACGTTTTCTTATAGAAGTTGTGATTAGTATTAATGAGCTTCACTGCAACATGTGCGCAGTTAATGTTCTTACATCCCAAGATCGGCGCCACTGTAGCCAGCCTCGGCAGCACATTAACACCACACCACACTACATTATGTATACGATGCGAACCGTCATCTAGTAAAAGCTGCAACTCTATATATCGTGTATAACGATATAACGTAACATCAAGTTTGTTATCCCCTAAGCGATAGACAGAGAAGTTCAGAACACTCCCTCGTTTCATCAGTTACGATTCGGTACATACGTTCCACTATGAAATAGGGGTTGAGGCACATATCCAGAACCCGAGACACTACTAGAAAATCTTCTAGAAAATAGTGCCCGAGCCGGAATTCGAATCCAGGACCCCTAGATCGGCCGTCGCATCTGCAACCGACACGAGCAACGCGGCAGTCCCAACGATATAGACACAATACAGCTAAAGACTTTAACCACGTCTTCAACAAAAGCATTTTGAACCCAGTTATTGCACTTATCCTGGGCATGGGGGATTTAGAACCGCGATGTATTCGTGGACCGCGACGGCATGACCTGAAACTTGTGGCACTTCGTCCTGTGCGTCATGTACACATGTCATTATTTTTTGTTTCTTTAACACAAAGAACGTTGAAATCGTTTCATTACCCTTGTGCCCTTTTCAGACGTTTCGTCGACTTTGAAAGTCATTTCGGAATGACTGAAGTGTCTCACATGTAAAATATGCGAAAAGTGTTGGATCACATAAGTTACAAGCTATGACGACTCCAGAGTATGACAACCAAGCAGAAGTTATCTTATTACGAAATAAACTTAGTATCTTCAATAAAATAACTTATTTAACGCGTGTCGACAATTAAACGTTCCCGTCCTAATATCCAGTCGGCCCGACATTCGCGCCGCCGACGAGTACGTACTCGTGTAAATGTCTCGATGACATTAATCCGTTTTGGTTTCGGGTCTTCGTATTCAGTTCGTAAAAACACCATAATCACGCCTGTAGCCTCCGAAGAGATAGACAGAGGAGCACACTACAATCACACATGTCATCAGTAGGACGCGGTCACGGCCTATACGTAACGCATTAGGTGGCCAGCCCATTGGCGAGCACCGGCCGCAGATCCAGACTCCGAACCACTATTAGACATTTTATGTAGAATTTCTAATTTATTACCTAGTTTTGTGCAAGGCAACCTGGGCTAAAAGAAACCTGTAATCTGAGGCCGACCATTTAAAGTCGTATCCAGTCGTCTCCCAGTCACGTTTTTGTGAAGACTTATTATGATAGGTTATTATGATAAGATTTCAAAGCTATGGCTTTGAAACAATTTTTTTTCTTTAAACTATTAATATAACCATAATAGTTACAAAGAGTGGCGAGGGTCTTTTCCTACTGGGCTCCTTTCTCGGTCTACTGCATCTCTTTAATAGCCAATTGGTATAAATGTCGACTTTCTGCTTTGTTACTCTCCTTACGCGCATTTTACCACCGCGGTAGACTAAGCTTTGTCTTTCTAGAGCCTGAGGCTTCGGTTGTATTCTAAGATTTTCTCTTTGTCTTACAATGCGAATAAAATACTGTAAAAGGATTATATAAATTTCCTTCCATTATGTATTATTTTCATAAAAGCTTAAAATAAATTAAACGAGCCTCGAAGGAACATTAATTAGTACGGAACACTTCGAGAAATAAATAGAACTAATAAATTAAGAAAGTAAGTTTATCCGAGAAATTTTCGTTATAGGTCACTCGCAAGGCCTTGGAATAGTTGAGGGTTAACTATAATAAGCATTCGACTTCGTAGTCTTCTGACTTGCACATCGGCCGGCATCTGAGCATCAGTTCAAGATAGGCGAACATTGTTTAAACATGTTTGTTCTGCCTACCTCTCCGGGGATTACAGGCGTGAAGTTACGTTTATGTTTGTTTAAACAAACATGTTTAAACAATTGTAACAAGTGTACATTACCAACCGGTGCATACAGCGGCGCGAACTTGGGACTGTCGCCTCTCGCGCCACTGCCCATATGCAGTGCTTGCGTGTACGTGTACAAGCATCGAGCAGGTAGCAGAGTGTCCTGTCGCCTGTTGTTGTGACCGCTGCCGCTGAACCGAAGGACTCTCAAAACTAATGTCAGTTATCTGTGTAGTGTTGATTGTCTTGATATGTTCAAGTTCAATGTCCCGTCACGTGACCACCTGCAACATTTGTATACTTACGCACCTTCAAGCACTGAACACTAGCTAATGAAGGGCGACAGCGCGCCCGCCGGCCCCCGTCACCGGTCGCATCCCTCGTGGGCGATGGCGAGCACGTGCTCGTACCAACTACATTACATTCCACGCGACGACGCTTGCTAGCGTGCCACCACTGCACATTATACATTATGGCGACTCTGATGTTAACCAATAATAAGTACATTTTGTTTCTTTATATCGTGGTGGAGTAGTTGCGACCGCGACTACTGATCGGCAGGTTTCTTTTAATTCGCAATACCAATATATCCAGCAGTACATTTACAAGGACTGATGTATGATGGATAGGATATCCGCATAATTATTGTACAGCTAACCCAAAAACATGTGTAAAGAATTAAATGTGAGCTATATTTAGCAACATGTTAAAGATGTAATCAACGTTAAGGAATATAATGCTAGATGTGGCCCAGTCTGAAGTATTTAATGATTTAAACGACGCGCGGTGTGACAACATTTACGTTATATGTTTCCCCAGTTCTGCAGTTGCAGTGGTTATATATTTGGATTTGACAAGAAGAGGGCGGAGAGGTTTATTTCTTGTTCGCGGATAGAATGGATAAAGTTTTTCCAATAGCTAGTTCCTCACGTGACTCACATCAAAATAATACTAAGCAGAATTTCCACAAAACACGATAAAGGCGACGAGTAGAACGGCTAACAAGTTAACTATTGTAACTGCTTGGTAAAGAAAACATCAAGGCAGCAGTATCCGCGGCGGCCGACGCGCCGCGGCCGACAGTAGCTCCGCTAACACGAGAACTTGCAGTTTTGTAAACACTGATTATTACTGTATAAGGCACTTGTTGCACTGTGACCAATAATATAGAAAAACGTTTAGTCTTATTACTTTTCTTGAAAAAATCAATTTCAGACAATATTTCTGTAACTTGACTAATAAAAGTGTCGTCATCATCTTCAGCCTGCGTAAATTCACTGCAGGAAATAGGCTTTCTGAAGAAGTATATCCCATGATCCCGACGGTGGTCAGGCAGGATGGGGATCGAAGAACAGGGCTTCTCGCTCTACCCATGCTGCTATCAGTAAACGGCCAGGGCATTTAACCATATGCAGGACCTAAGCGGACCGCGTCATGGTGCGATCTGCCAGCGCCGGGGTTAGTCGCCTCTTACGACACCTCGGTATCTCGGTATGGTGTCGAGGGGTAATTTTTTGTCAGCCACGGCACGGATAAACAACAGCATTCTGTATACATAACTTTACATTTATATTTTGTCCAAAGACTTGAGAAAGGACCGTAGTACCCTCCAACGTTTAGTTATGCATTCCACCATGGACTTGAAGGTAGGGCCCATTGCTCTACACCTAGCACAAATTTAGATTCCGTGCTGTTACGGGAATCTTAAGTTAAAACCACACAAAAGTACTTTTCCGACTCAGGCATGGAACCCGAGGTGCTCAATCAGCAGTGGTACTTGCAAACAATTGGCCAACGACGCTCTCATATCCAATCAAATAGGTACTCCGCCTACATCTGCGATAAAACTTAGCCTGGCACTTCTAACAATAATACACATGCTCAACCCCTTGTTTTGAAAAACAACTCGCAAGTGTCCATTTACAACACAACTTAACGTCAATTCACATGGCACTGTAATTGTTTTTATAAACTACTAAAGAGATATTTTGTGGTCTAAGTGATTACAGTTACATAAGAACATGAGCAACACAAACGGCGTCGGCTACCTTTGGACAGTTCTGAAGAACAACTCTTCTGGCACTCGACCTGTTTCGAAACACCAATTCGCTTTAACTCGCTTATCGCGCTCCGTAGGAAGTACTACCATTACGTGCGACGTAGCACGAGCTAGGTCTAAAGTGAAATTGCAAACAGTAAAAAGTTAAACGGTAGGAAAAATGGCGCGAATAATACCATTGCAATGTTGTAGGAAATGCTCACTTCTATTATTCAGCCGTTTCTTTTTATGGGTAGACGCGATCGCCAGCCAATAATGCGCGGTCACAGCAATATTTAATGCTATATTCTAAGGCTTGTACTGTCTAGCGTCTACCGATCCGCACTTGGCCAACGTGACAGTGTATGATCTTAGCTCTCTCATTCTGAAGAAGAGCTCGGGGCCAACAGCGGATAAATGTGTTGTTGATGATGAGGATGTTGATGATGACGATGATGACAATGATGACGATGATGATTATTATTATTATTATTATTATTTTGACAGGCCCGTTGGTGCAGTGGTTAGTGAACCTGACTGCTGCGCCGGGGGTCGAGAGAATAAATATTTGTGTTATGAGCATAAGTATTCGTTTTGTGTCTGGGTGTAAAAAAATATCTATTCATGTATATATTTACACGTATATGTGTAGTTTATCAGTCGTCTGGTTACCATGCCACAAGCTCTCTTGAAGCTTACTTTGGGATCAGATGGCCGCATGTGGAGATGTCCCACGAGATATTATTATTATTATGATGATGATAATGACGATGACGACAAACATTACTCGATGTTTAGCTGATCTTCAAAATGTTCCTACTTCTGCTGAGAGAATCCTAAGCCTACATTTCGTGTCCTGGTCCATTGCAGTGGCTACGATTACTATACGTTAACTTCATCCACGCAATCTACATCATTCGCCATCATAAAAGTTACAATATTTATGTAGGGATTTACAGTCGCGCAGTTCGCAATGTTCTTTATTTCATTCATTTCCTGACCCGGTCTGCAACCATCATTTTGATTTCAATAAAATTATAGGTACTTTAATTTCAATTTTTGACCCACGCGTTGCATTTTGAAAAGTATCCTAGTAATTTTATTTTATTTATTTATTTATTTCCATAGCTTACAGCTAACATTACAGGTAACATCCCAATACGTTAGTGTAAGTGTAATAACACAATATTATACATAATTATATTCGTTTCAGTTATTATAATTTAAAATTTGAAATACATTGCTCAATTAATTAGACATATTATTAATAGTGTTCCATTCATCACATTACATTAAAAATTACAATAAATTAACAATCAATTAATTATTTTATCAAATAATTAACTTGCAATAACGGTGAAGGAAAACATTATGAGGTATAATCTGCACACGTTAGAGTTCCAAGTTTGACGTCCAAATAGTGGAACGCTATAAGGGTTGTAAAAATACTATTGTTATATAATCATGCAAGGTCTCTTACGAGGTAGGCAGAGTCCGCCGAATGTAAAATCTCTATGCTTACACACCAAACGTGCTTCGATTATTTTCTTTCACTATTTTATCGTGCGCTAAAAATAAATTACCCGACATTTTTTCTACGGACATTAAAGTGAGCGGAGAAGAAAAAACTTTATGCGCGGATGCATCAAATCTTCCACTGTCGTCGTAAAAAGCAGTTACTTAACAGTGTGTTGTGGTTACAAAAAAATAACTCCGTGAAGTTTTTGATCTTAGTTTTCTATTATATTATTCATTGATTTGAATTGTATAGATATATCCCTAAGGTCATAAAGCATAGCATAGAGAGGCATAGCAAACTGAATCCGTTGAAAGCAATGGAGGTCAATGGGCAAATTTTGAAAAGCGTCAAAGAAGTTTACGTAACAACATGCACGCATAAAATCTTAGAGACATTTCGATAAATATGTTGCTGTTTTTACCTATACTTGCGTCCACTAATACTAAGTTGTAGGTACATATGTATATTATGATAAGTTGAGCATTATATATTTGTCGCTTCAGGCTTGGGAAGCGGTTGTAACATAGATGGACAGATAAAACGACTACTGCCACAGTGTATTAATTTGTTTTATTTATTACAAACTACTACTGACATTATATCTATCTGTTAATCACATTTCACTGTAAGATTAATATACATATAGTTGTTGCCTATCGAGCATAGAAAGTTTATCACGGAAATCACATTTATTAATTCGATTTTGTTCATACATCACTTCAGTACTAGTTTTTATGTTCAGCTAGTTCACGTTTATGTTTTTTATAAGTACATTCGTTAGTATAATAATAAAACCAGAAAATTTTAATTGATTATTTCTTAGATGTGTTTACTCGTATATAAATTTTATTGCAAATTATGTGGGGGCACAGTGGGGATCACAAATGATTGTAAAATAGTCCACGATTTAACTTACTTTATTACAGAGATAATGCAGATGTTACAATACTTATGAACTATGGTTTATACTA
>DWFO01004196.1:0-11548 GCA_018246595.1 Mimoniades nurscia nurscia
CAGGAGAGAAAGGTTTGATAATCGGTTATTGCAACATGTTCCAAGGAAGGAGTAGGACTTGTGTTTTCATTTATTGTTGGGCGCGGGTTTCCACCCTATATATATAAAATTTAAAAAAAAATTGTCGAGGCATGGAATCGAATATCCAATCTCCGAGGCTGCGGGCAAGTACCATCCGACTCAGCCATTGAGCCAGTGGCATACTCCCTCAAGACCAGTAGTGAATTGCAAGTGCTCATGAGGGCCATTTGAGATTATGATATTTTACTGATTGCCTGACTGAGGTGAACTAAGATATTACTGTTAATTTTCAAGAATAATATAATCATGTTTGTACAGAGTACTGTAGATAAAGGTAAAACAGCGAAAAAAAATATCAAAGGAAAAGATATTTTTTTTTTACTATTGTTTACTACTCGGAATTAAAAAAAAAATTCCGACGCCTCTATTGCCCTCCCTTAAATCCGGCCCTGATTAAGCTGTGTTATTTTAGTGTTACTTATTAAGCTATGTTACTTTAGTGTTACTTATTAAGCTATGTTGCTTTAGTGTTACTTATTAAGCTATGTTACTTTAGTGTTACTTATTAAGTTATCTATTATCACTCCTACTGGACGGCCCTATAGTGATCTATAGCTGAGTTACTAGCTAATGGCACTATTCGAGTATATTGAAGCTACGTAGTTTAATAATCTGTGTTTACCTGTATCTGATATCACATTAAACACTTTATAGAAATTTCGTTTCGTACTACACTCCTACACTGTCTACCCTTCAGGGATTACAGGCGTGATGTTGCAGATATGAATAATATATAGTAGTCACCATTCGAAAGTCAGTCTGTGCTGTTGCTATCCTTAATTATAATATAATCCAGAAACATATGTTACCTGTATTTTACTATAAAAAGAGCAAATAATTCAAGCACATATACGACTATCAAAAAGCAATTATCAATTTAGGAATGTAATAAATATTTTATTTATATCGATAAGATAATTATTAACAACGACGATCACTCGCTTAACTAATCGAGCCATAAACTACGCCATTCAGTTCTCTTACACAATGGTGTCAAAGCGAGATGGAAAAGTGATTACAGAACGAAAAATAAGGATTTCCTTTAATAAATTATGTCATTCTTGAGTTTGAAAAAAGTGAGATGAATTCACCCGTTATCGTGCAGTATTTATACGAATGAGTACTGATGGTGTGGAGTTAAGCCAATTATAGTTCGTGACATTTATAGGAGATTATTATTATCTAAATATTTTTTAAATATTTTTTTTTCATTTGACAATGCTTATGACATGGTTATAGCATTTTTAGAATGGTAAGCAAGAATTTTTTCATTATATCAAAGAAAAACATATTTCGTTCTTATATCATTATCTTGTATTATTCTACTACAGTATGAGTCAGTATGTCTAACTTAAGTATATTTTAGTTAACTTGATAAAGCAAAAAATTATCTATTAAATGAACATACTTTCCTGATATTATGAACAAATTCTAAGTTTACGTGCTCATCCTCAAAAAAGAAAAGTCTATCTGTCTCTGTCTGACATAGGTCTCTCTCACAATTTCTCATTTCACCGTTCACTTGTTTAGCGAGTCGGTTCTAAGTGTGATCAAGTTGCTACTACAAAAATAAATAAAGTCCCTTCGCTTTTATTACCAGGTAATAAGGTTCAGTTTTGGGAGTCAGTGAAAGCCTAATGGAACTTTCTCAAAGTAAGTTCCATCAAGTAATATGTGTGTTTCTTATTTTACAGACTTTAAGTTGGTCACTCGGCTAGTGGGTTCTTGGCCGTCACCCTGTGTGGACGTCTTTCGAGTAATTCTATCTAACAAAATACGCACTGGTATTTCAAAAAATGCCGAGAAAACCGTTTCGTTGTCGCTGTTAAAATTAGAAAAATAAAAAAGTGAAATGCGTTGAAGGGAACGCATTTAAAATTACGTTTCGAAATTTAAATAAATTTTCGCGCGATTTCGGACGTCAAAATGACAGTTCAAAAGTGCCAGTTCGGAAATTTGTTTCGTAGTGATGTGAAAAGTATTTTTTTAATTTTAGTGTTTTTTATGTCTTTGGACAATTTGCCATCGCGTTGCAAGGGTGAAGAATATGATAGAGGTAACTTTTTATAAGTTTTCCAACTAAATTTTAGATACACACATGCTTGGAATATTTTTTTATAATTTTGTATGTAATAAAAATAGTAATTTGTTAGTTGCATTTAATATTTATTATTTAATGGCTACTGATTTATACACCTGTTATAAACGCTCACGAAAGAGTTTTATTTTTATTAGAATTAGGTTTATGATTAATGATTCTATGGAACACCTGTTTCAGCATGATTAACGGATGGATTAATTTATAGGTGGATATATTAATGGTTATGATATCCGTGAATGTCCATAGATTGCGCGGATTGTTTCACAGAAGGCTGAGCGCTAAGCTAATCAGACGTAACATCACGCTTGTAGCCTCCGGAGAGGTAGGCATAAGAGGAGTGTAGTACGCTCTCACGTTTCACTAGTTACGTTAACGTGCCACTATGGACGAAATGGTGAGTGTACTTCACTCCTCTGCCTACCATTTCAGAGATTATAGGCGTGGTGTTAAGTTTTTAATAAAAAAAATATTAATTTTATTACAATCAAATACAGACTAACATTATTATTGACAGTCCTAGTCCTACGTTCCTCCTCGTAGTGATTTGCTGTAGTAGGTACTTGTTTCCGCTTGTGGCCACATGTGACCGCTGCCTGCTCCATCGCTACTTTCTTCACATGAAATGAACATACAAAAACATGAGGGCATATGTTTTTCTGATTAATAATCTTTTCAGCATGACTCATTTGTAAACTTAATGGGAATGCTGCGTTCTTTAACTTAATGTAGAGTCATCATTATTTTCAACTATATAAGAATTACATCGATAGCCATAATAATTTGTATGAAATCGTTTGCGAGAAAGTGTTATTGTAAATATAAAAAAAAATATGATCTTTATAATATTAGTAACAGCCAGTTTATAAACTGTGATAGAAGTAGTTTAAATTTCGGCCTCTTATTGTAGGGGTCTACATTTCAAATATTCTTATGCACCTGTAATTATATGACGTATAATTAATATGACTCGCTATTAAGGTGGTAAGCACTGTCGTGTGTATAGAGATACTCAGGAGTCAACATTATGGAGAACTCTACGAAACATAGAGACATATCTCAGAGCTTCCCATACTGCTTTCGAAGTAATGTAAACTTTGCAAATGTACACTTGCCGAGCATGACATATTTAGTTTTTATTATTTTGGGAAGAGTCTAGTATTTAAACTTGCAGTACTTGTTACATATTACCATGCTTAGTCCCTTGCGGGGTAGTCATGTAACACAGTGTCAAAATATCTTTTTTCTCAGAGATTTGACGGGCTTTTTCAACTCTCTTCAAGTAGAACAATAAAAATATTATGCAATCTATACAATTGTTATAAACTTTGTATGATAGTCATGTTAATTTATACACAAAAATACATATAACTACTTGTTTCATAATTCGAATTGAAACTGTAAATATCATATTTAGTTAATATAAATAACAATTTCACTCAAATCATTACTCATTAGCGCGTGAAAGAAATGTGAAGCTGTTCTCGTTTACTCATACAAGTAGTACACAGCATGGTATCATATTCCTGTGCAGAGGCCAGACCGGGTCACACCAAAGGAAGTAACATTTTAATTTTTCATATGAAGCTAACACGTTTATAGTATGAATAATTATCGCATTACGACCTCACTTATAATTATTAATATTAATTATAATTTCAGGAAGTTAAGGAAATGAATCTTTATTTATTTTAATTGAATACTGGATGACCCTCGTTGATGTCTTTTGTATAGAGATATTTAAAATCATAATAGTAGATACTGAAACCATTAAAACTATAAAAAAAATTATTGCTATATTTAGTTATATATTTAATTACAATATTTATAAACCTTAAACAAATTATAATAAGCTACAAAACTATTATTACAATATTCATATCTTTTATTCTGACTTCACTATTATATGTATATACATTTTAAAATTAAAAAGATACGCTGGTTATTATAACTGGGTCATATGAAATAATCATATACCCAAATACAATGTTCCACTAACTAAATTTTGTTTTAAATTTACATTATGATGCTTTTATTGACACAACATTCAATGTACGCTTGTTAAAAGTCAGTGGGTGTGTCCAGCCGTTCATAATCATATCAAATTACGTTACGATGTGAATATCGTTAACCTCAATAGAAATGATGACGGATTTATAATATTGTTGATGTCATTTAAGCGCCCGTTATCTATATTTATACATCAATGTGTCTTCGCTGCGTAATTAAAATTTATCGTAGCTCTATCACACTATTGACCTGTCTGATGGTCGAATAATTAGTAAATCTAATTGTTGGGACGTGGGTCGCGACTTTTATTCCTACTTTACACTAATATATTTAAGATAATGATTAAGTCATTATCTTAAATATATTAGTGTATAAATAAGACAAACATGCGTTATTTTGGTCGCAAAAACATTACCTATGTATGTATATTTATATATATACATACATGCGGCTTATCATCTGTCAGGTAAAATAACTCAGTCGCGGGATGTGTCTTCCTATATAATCAGCCTTTATAATTTCGTTGCTCTGTAGTATTACAATGTCAACTCGCTCCTATATAGAGCCAAGTGCATTTGTCTCTATTTTTTGTAGACTGCTAGAATAGCGAAGTAAACTATATATTTTATTTAGGGATTGGTGCGCTTAACGTTAGCAGAAATGTGTTCACCTATTATACATAAAGAGGTATACTTATAAGGGTAGTTTTATTACAATCGAACATTACGAATATATGTAATGTATGCAATAGGATATTTTTGACTATTATTATTTGACTGATATTTACTGTGTAATTATTATTATTACAAGTTCATTTGTCATACGATTTCTGTTCATATTTGGCGGAAACCAAATATATAAGTAAAACGACCGACGTATCGATTCCCCGAAGCGTTAATTGAGATTCTTTGGACGGTTCGAAAACGTAACCTCATTAGTGTCAACCGGTTGCTCAACCTGCAAGGAGCTGTGACCTCGTTCGGATATTTGGAACGGCGTTATATTAATATCACGGTCATTTGTTATATTTATAAAAAAAATAACATAACATCTCTACTTTTGATACATTTTTACAATTTCACTTCGACAACACATCTTTCAAATATCGTTTTAATTATACACCATTAAAAATATCCTGAATTGTACGCACCGGACAATTGCGTTAAACGTTCAACGGTCGAAAATTAACGTAATTTAGTACTTTCGTCATTAAAATAACGTTCACCGATGCCTTGATTTGCAGTTACCTGAACTTGTATGCGAAATGTTCGACCATGAATTTTATCTTCGTGTGATGAGTGACCATGAATGAGACTTGGTACTTGGACTTGACCTTTTTTATTATTATTATACAACTTATTGTTGTAAGAAAGAGGACTTAAAAGATTTTAGAGCGGCTTTGTATTTTTGGCTGCCACTGCTTAAGCAGTGTTCCAAGTTAACTTGGAACTCGTAAATTTTATTTTGAGTACATATTGTATTAAAAATTCAACTGTCCATGTAAATACACCTGTAATGAAAAATTATAAACGTTTCCGAATGGAACAGTCATAGTCGAGATTTTTCACTATATTGTATCTCTTCTTATATTTTATTAATGTCGGTCAATTGACCGACATTAATAAAATATAAGTTATAAGGTTATAAGAAGTTATAAGGTTATAAGAAGTTATAAGGTTATAAGAAGTTATAAGGTTATAAGAAGTTATAAGAAGAAGAAAAGAACAATTGTTATTTTCTTCTTCTTATAACCGACACCTGACCGTTCTGTCAGACCAGATATTTCTGATGATCCTTAACTAACTCTTGTACTGAGCGATGAAAGAACTAATTTTCTTCTCGTGGACACTATTACACGTAAAAGTGCCAGTGCTAAACAACTTCTCGTGATAATGTAATACGGAGTTATCAAAAATATCGGTATGTCATTTTATACTTTGCTATTGCAAGTATTCTTAAAGACATCATCACCAGTTTGGCTGCATTCTAGCTAGCTTTAAATATAAACTGCTAAGATTGCTGAGTTTAATACTGGTCATTGTTTCAGTGCTTTGAAATTTATGTGAAACTGATATTCATTGTTAAACTAGTCACCGTTTCAGCTGCCCATTTAAAGTCGCAGAAATTTGACTCTATCAATGTTATACTTTAATTTTATACCTTAAATATCCTGTGAAATTAAAATGTATTATGTGAGTTGAAATTCAAGTAAGGCAACAGTATGTAATTTCTATGCCTTTCTAGAAACCTCGCGTTAAATGTACTTATTAAAACCACGAGAAACCACGCTATGAATATAAACCTCAAAGTACCCCGTAATTCAAGAGGTCAGCTTAAGGGCGCGCGATTCGTCACAGCTGTAAATCTTGTAAATGAGTCTGGCCTTTAAGGTTAAGTACTTGTCGTACTGTAAGCGATCCGCGAATTAAATGAACCTTTTGAATTCCGAACTCTACATTTTTTTGTTACAAGATATGTGTTTTTAAAAATATTTTATTATAGTTCTTACGTCTGTCTCTTACTACGTCTGAATTTTATTTAATATATTTATATGTAAATAAATGTATTAATCAACAAACGTACGCCTTTTAAATTCGCTAAATGAGGATTGAAAGACTAGTCAATTAATAATCAATTTATATGAGAATCTTTTTGTTCTTTTATTTTATTTATGTACACTCAGAAATTACAACAGTAAAATGGACACGAACAGTTGTATAAGGGTCCTACTTATTCCATATTGTTTTTTTTATTTTTTTACATTACTTTGAAGTGATATAATATATCCATACCCTATTTATAAATAAAGTGAATGTCATGACGTACACAAAAATAATGATGGCAGGAAATACATGTACTCAGTCACTCAATCACAAAAACGCCTTAAGCTTTATACAAGAGTCGGTGAGGGAAACCACTAAGCATTCGATTGTGTTAATATACAAAAATATGCCATTATTACATAAACCAGTGCGTAAAAGATGAAAGCAAGAAGCGAGACATTTTAAGGACGTTCGCTTTTGTTTGATGACTTCAACAACATTCATTGTATAACTTGACCAAGAGTCGCTGCAGTTATTTGGTGAATAACTCGATGAACCGTTAATTAAAGAAAATAATGAAATAACTGTTAATAAATGAAATAAGATTAAGTATTTTCACTCATAACATCGTTGGAATTTGAATCAGTTCGTTCCAAATAATTATATTTTCTAAGGTATGAATTTACAATTAATGAACGAATATTGTTGTAGTTATCATTAATTCATCGGCTTTGGGTCAAAAGTAAACAGCCTGAGAAAATCGCTTAGCACTCTTTCACTATTTAAACGCAAATATTATGTTCTTAACATAAATTGCTTTTTATAGCTCATCACTAGATCAGGCGTTCTCATCTTACTTTTACGTCTTCTTTTCGACTAACAGCAATCTGCATTTATCTCTCTTCATTCCATATTGTGATATTTCAATGACCGTCATGTATAACTACCATGCAGATTGTTCTTGACTTATCATTAACATCTACGAGTAGATGTGTAATTTCAATGTGACTGAAAACGTGCATACTTAAAGTGCATAAAGGATGTAGGAAGTTCTAACGTTACGTGACGTCTGTAGTCCCTGAAGTTGGAGACAGAAGAGTGTATCCCCACGATTCAGTAAAGTCAAATCTATAATTGTTTAATGTCACTTATCTTTATGGATATCGTCACTAAAGTGATTTACATTCCGCTTCTCTTTGACATTGATGTCCTCCGAAGGTAAAAAGTACAGAGTGTTTAATATTGGCACAACTATTAGTTTAATATAAATATGATAGAGGCACATCATTTTTAGCATCGCGTTTTATACGACACGTGTTTTATGGCATGTCCAGTTTGGTTCCACCACGAAATTCCTTCCAAATTCCATTCTTATCTCTCCTTTGTGGCACCCGAGTTATTGTGACATTGTTATACAATGCCTTTGTCGAAATTCACAACAGAGTGAAGCGAACAGATTTGTGTTAACTTGATGATGCTTTGTGTTCAGATGTTTATTTATGTTGCATTCGAACCGATTATTTTAATATTTGCATTTGCACTTTGATTTTTATTTGAATGTCTTTTTATGTCATGACGAATACAGTGATCACTTTTGTATAGCTTAACTCCAAAGAAACAAATGTTGGAACATGGGCTTTTTGGATCATTTTTATATATGCTTCGTAATTTGTAAAGTTGTATCTGCTCAACTGCACAAATACCATTTTTAATGTTAATTATATTTGTATATTACTCTCAGCGATGGAATGCATATTTATAAAATTCTAAATTCAATCTTAACTACTTTACATTGAAATTTCATTACCTTATTTGCAGCTTCATAACTTATATAAGTGATCGTTATCTATAGATTATAACAAAAAGTATCTTAATTGTTTTGAATACTTATTGAGATTAACGACGCTTATCTTAAAGGCGCACAAGAAGACACGATTAGGTACAACTACTTGTTACAATCAACATTAATTGCTTATAAATAAAACGCAACATAACCCCTATAATCTCTGAAGAGGTAGGCAGAGGAATGTAGCACACTTCGTCGTTCCACAAGTTACGTTTACGTCCCACTATGGAGTAGGTGGAGAATCTATTATCATACACCGGGCATAAATATTGACTACGGGCCACTAAATTAGAATCTAAATTAGAAAAATCTAGTGATGCCCGATCCGGGAACCCAGGACCTCCCGATCGACAGTCGCGCTTGCAACCAACACGACCAACGAGGCAATCATAACCAATTTGGATCAATACTAAAAATGTACATTAAGTGTAGGTACTATTAGCTACAGACCCACCAACAGAAGCCCCTGCAGATGACAAATATCTAATATTTTCGTAGCACGCTTTACTGGATGAATAAACAGCGGAACAAATCTAAATAATGAAAAAGAAAGCATTTTGACCTTCGTGAAAGCATAGCGTCGGATCCGTTTGCGTAAGTGAGCGTAAAATTACGAAATTACTTAATGTTAACTCACTAAAAGTGCATTTTGTGAGTGCCACGTTTGGATTACTTCAACATGATTTTATTTGAAATCTCTTAAGAATTGTTTTTACTATTGCTATGTTACCTCTGGTCCCTTATAGGGTAGGCAGAGAGTACCTACCTAGTGCCAAAAGTCTCTGTCCCTGCAGACCTGATGGGCTTTCACATTCGCCGCCTTATCCAAATACAGGTTCCGAAGACGTACGAATTATACATGTTCTTTTTTTGTGTATAACTTCAGTAGTGTACTTTAATATGTAAGATAGATTGGTTCGGTACGAAGACGCGATTCACCTTAGCCGTGATGATCAAAAACACTTCTGATATAGTGGATATTTACAGTGTTATGACTTTAATGTTTATTTAACATTAAATAGGTTTTCATTTTGCATTTAACGGGTTATCACTATAAGCGTATAAATATGCCAATATTCCGACCCAGTTGCACGGCCCGTGGTCACAGCGGAACTCGTATTTATACGCTTATCGCGAATCCCCGTTAAACATAAGATGTATAATTTCCCTATACATATGCATATTTATACAAATGAATAAATCCATCCATTCATGATATTTTGGGATAATATTGCTTGTCAGTTTGGAGATGAAGCAGGTGCAAGAACCTTGCGGAAGTACCTACGATATATCTGCATCTAACTAAAAGTGTTTGATGTAACATCACGCCTAATGTTCCCGAAGAGGTAGGCAGAGGAATGCACACGCCCCCGTTTCATAAGTAACGTTTACATCCCACTATGGAATATAGGTATTTAATATTACTGTGTTTTTAATTGAGAGCAGATAGGTATAATCAGATAAGCGGAAACCCGCGTCTGGCAATAAATAGCATAGGACAATAGTCCTGGTAATGATTAAACATAGCAGGAATTTTATAATTACATGTGACTTACTTTTAGTTGGCCTTCATTCTTAACGTTATTTAATTACTGGATACAGCGCCATCTATCGCGTTATGCGGTAAATTCGTTTCTAACGAGAAATTGAACTACAAACGCTATCGTATCAAAAATTAAGTATTAAATGCAAATAGAGCATTTAACAATTCCTTAGCTATCGCCCTCAGCAATAATAGTACATACACACAGCCTCTTTCTATGGAAATTTCACTTTTGTTGACCTTACCCTCACTTTCTAGCAAGCGGTATCAAATCGTAAACTTTCCTCTACTTTTTACTGAGCTGTAGATGATTTAACTGGTTGTGTATTTGTTGTTGATTGTTATTTTTTAACTGTCGGCTGTTATATTGCAAGGTCGTTAACCTCACCTCGCTTACGCGGTTCGTTTTAAATATCACTCTATAATTTAGTGCACAAATACAAGCACAAGCATTTCTACATATATTTTTCAACCGTTTTATCAATTAAGTTCCGTTTGACACATAGATTCAAATTTTAAGTGTCATTTATTTTATTATTCTTTTTAATTGTACACAGAAAGAACAATTACTTATGTACATATCGTAAACCAGTAGCAAGCCAAACTAAGAGTTTCGATTTCTGCCCACCATTTCAGAAGTTTGGGGTTCGAATTCCGGCATCTATGAAAAACATTACGTAGATTCCAGAATGTAAACCGAATTTTTAATATTATTACATATGACAGCAAAGGAAAATACATTTGAAAAACAATCACACCTTAGAATTCTCCGTTACGGTATCTGTTAAAAGTTATCCAACACGCATTGTATCAGGCCGCTTCTTGTATGCCGATTATAAATAGTAGGTATATATAGTATAGTAATTTTTATTTATGCAAGGGGATTCTTATAAAAGTCCATTTCATGTCCCTACCTATTTATTACATGCCCGACCAAGTGAACATATGTATTTATTAATTCTGATCAAAAAACGGGCGCTCGTTTAGGAAGGCAGGATTTTGAAAATAAATGTTATACCTATATTATTTAGGTTGGGTTAGGTAGGGTTATCTATTTTTAAAATTATCTAACTTAAAATAACTGCAACCCACTTGTTGTAATGGTCTGCTTATTCATAATACTGCTTGCGGAAACAAATGCTGTAGGTTCGATTCTCATTCAGGACAAATCTTTAACGGATGAGCATATTTTTTTGTCAGGGCTTAACGATCTGTAAAGCGCTATAGGCGTATATTTAGGTAGATGTTCATTTATAAAACATCTGGTTAACACGATCTGTCTTGCTCTGTCTAGTTTGTGCTCAAAAGGCCATTATTGTGACTTGCCCCGAAATGAAGTAACATCAAAAAAAAAGTAACATCACGCCTGTAATCCCCGAAGAGGTAGGCAGAGGAGTGTAGAACACTCCCACGTTTCACCAGTTACT
>DWFO01004197.1:0-11547 GCA_018246595.1 Mimoniades nurscia nurscia
ACACTCCCACGTTTCACCAGTTACTTTTAAGTCCCACGATGGAATAGGTGGTGAGCCTATTGTCATAAATTGGCAATAGGCATGGCCGTGCCTAGGCAAACCGAGCCATACCGCGTGCTGCCCGCGCCGGGTTTAGTCGCGTCCTACGACACCCTGCGTCCGGCACGGGGTCGGGGAATGTATTCTTACTCTGCCCCCTTGAACATATCATTGAAACAATACCTATTAATCCAAAATTTTAAATGTAAACTGTACCGAAATATCTCACAAAGTGTGTACTTTCTTCAAAAATATCATATATTCAAAGCTTTTGAAACTTATTAGGCTATAAATATCACGTGAATATTCAACGTTGGCTAAAAATGTGTCCGCGATGTCAGCTACTCGTCGATATGGGCATTGGCTATAAACTAGCTAGCTAGCTCCGTGCCCATCTAATACACTGAGGTTCCATTACGTAACAGTTTAGTGTCGGTCACAATTTGGTTAGTTCTTTGAGCTCGTTCAGTGACTAATCAGGTTCCTGAATAATCAGTGCAAAAACCGTTTTTAAAACCATTTGTGTTTTAATTGCGGAGTTCGCTTTCAAGCCCCAGTTTGTACTGAAGCTGAATATCACAAACTTCAATAAGATCCACGCGGTTTGTATCAATTTCCAACAGAACCGATACGAACTAATACTAAATGCACTCATACTAACATAATATAATTAAAGGCTAACTTAATTATATTAAAAGTCTTGTTCTCTCTGTCTAATATTCTGTCTGTCTGTCAAGTCTATCCTTATATTCTCACAAGCTATCTCAAAACCATATAAAAAATTAATACTAATTAACCGATACTAATACATTCAGACCGGTTCGAGGTCAATTGCATATGTCTACGAGTATGTTCTATTGGAGAGGTGTATTTTCAGCAGTGGGCAGGAATAGGCTGATGATAATGTTGATGATGGAGAGCAGCAACTATGTATTAGTGGCAACTGTGTCGTGTCACTGCTGAACTACACCCAACATTCCAGGTATATGAAACAATAACCAAAAATTGCGATGTGCGATTTGACAAACTGCAACTTCGTTTTATTTTCAGTGTTTAAACAATCATTAAAAAGAAAGTATTTTGACGGTCTACACTCCGTTCACCTAGACCAGTGGAATTTAAAATATCAGTGCATATTAAATGTCAAGGTCAGTCCAAATGTTCGAAACACACTCGTAAAGAAGTATTCATTCCTTTTATTGTCATTGTGCAACTAATGGCTTATTTAACGAATATCTTCCAAGTAAAACAACTGTAGTATTTAATACTTTAACATATTTAAGACTGGAGAGTATTCTAGTATGAAATAGTACAAAATTAGAAATATGACAACATAAAAATTACCTTACAATAATTAGGTACATAATTCATAATCCTCAGTAACAGTAAAAAGAAGAAGTATCTGCAATATACATATAATATAGGTACTTGGTCGACTATCGCTACAGCGGGACATTGCATTTACATTGCCGCCATTATGTTACTGCGCTTGCATGATAGAAGCTCGAACCACCTCCAGCCGCAACAAGACGATGTAATGTCCGCGAAACTTTTGGCCGCGATACCAGAAGATGTGTTCAAATTAGCGGAGTGGAAGAGACTGGACAGTGGCATAATTGGCGAACACCTCACACATTGAAGCAATGCTACAGATATGATGGATCTGGAAGAGTTGTGTGACGACCCTAGACCTATTCTTGGTGGTCTCAATACTATCAAAATGAGTGGGGTTTTAAGATGAACACGTACAAGACGAAAATTACATTTAACGTTAATGCCATACCCATACAATAACCAGGTGGTCCATTGTACTGCTCACTACGCTGTAAACAGTCGATCATTCTCGAACAATTCATATTCCAGAAACTAAGAGATCTCTTCTCGTTCCAACACGCATCTGCCTCTGAAACCAAAATTGTTGAAGCAATGTCTGTGACAACATACAGTGCCAAGAGAAGGTCAACAGCAAAGCTGTGAACAGAACAAAACTCAGTATTTATTTACGCAACAAAATCCGTAATGACGAAATCCTTATATTAGCCAATTTCATCAAAATATGTATGTAGTTCTCAGAAATAGCTAGTAGTAATAGCAATATCCAGGCCACATCGCTCGAAAGACCGATAAAATCGATTGGGAATGTCATCAGTTGGCGGCCAAATCTCGGTAAAAGTATAATATAGGGCTCTTCAAACCAAGGGTGAATATAATTTTCCTAGGCAAGCGTGATCCATATTAGGACGCATCTTCGCTTACCATTACGCAGACTTCGACGCGCGCCGGGAGTGCTCAGGACGGCACGTTCGTTGTTCACTTATCTCTAGCCCTTTATCTTCCTTGCTAAGAAGTCAGTTGGCCATTATATAGATGTACCAGGTTTTATTCTCAGGCAACTATTGCCTCTGGGAATATCCAGGTAAAGCATTCTAAAATGCTTTTTTGATGAAGCTGTTGTACTTAAAGTTTAGAAGTTCCGTGTTGAAATTTCAGACGTAATGGGCCCGGTAATTTTAAATGCAGGTATAGCATAATTATATTCAAAATAGCTATTGTCTTAGCGGAAGTATTTTGACTCGGATTTTAACCATTCTTAAGGGATTTCTGCAATATTATCAATATTCTCCATGCATTGATATATTTTATTTTACCTAACCTGACCCCGTTAAAGGTGTCATTTCCAAAAACGTTAAATATCATCAGCCTATTGCAGTCCACTGCCGGATAAAGGAGAGGCTCTGCTCATTAATTCCACTCTAGACGTGCCGAAATTAGTCGCCTCTTTGAAACCCTAATGCCCGGTAAGGGTACTTTATGTATTCATATCCGTCTTGACAATGATAAACGTTAAATAGATATTTCATTATTTCAAACTACAAAGCCAAACAACAATATTTATCGCAGTTATTAACTTTCCTAGATATGAGATATCCAAAAGTACTTACTTAAACAATGACAGGAACCCACTGTCCTAATTGCACGTTCCTAGCTTCAGTAGAAGTAGTAGTAGGTTTTTCGATGATGAATCAGTCAGTTATGATACAGGACATGTCTTTATATATACTTACAGTGATAAATTATGTTATTACTATTCCACTGTTGGACACAAATCTCCTATCAGAATTAGAAGGGCTTCGATATAATTTGTCACGCTGGCCAAGTGCGAGTTAGCACTAGCACACGCAAATTCTATTATATAGACATATTTTCCAAAAAATTACAATTCCTTCCTACTCCCAATGTTTCAATGTCCACCACACCTCTCATATCTCTAGCTAGCCTACGTTGGGACGAGGGTTCTGCCACCTCCCAATGTTGTGTCGTGTGTAAGCGAACGTGAAGGCCGAACGTGTCCACATTGCGTCTACATTAACGGACATTTAATACGCTTCTTTGTTTTGGAATAATAAGCCAGGCGACATTTAATGAATTTACTTATACACGATCACCTTCTGGCTTATTCACGATCATTTGTTTAAATTGTTTGTGATTAAATTACTGGTATTGTAAACTAGACAAATATTATTACAAAAAATACAGGAGCATTTTAAATAATATTCAGTTAAATCTTGTATTTGGTACTGGAATTAGGAGTATTGATAGAAATTGGAAGTGATATAGATGTAATATGTCCTTCGAGTTTTGCACATAAGGACTTAGAACGTATACATATATACGTGCAAATATGTGTATGTACAGCCACATAGATTATATCACATCACACACTACAGGGCAATGATGCAGTAAGTGTCAGAAGGCGGAGTAGTACGAATTCATTTCTTCGTATACTTATCCGTTCCGATAAAGTTTCAAAGAAGCGTGGGCACGACAATCCAACCCCGCCGCCGCTAGAGCATTTTGGTTAACTCATTACCTGAGACAAATATGTATATACTAACAAAAGTATTGTTAGGAAGATTCTAGAATCATTGAAATATTAAAATCGTTCCCCAACTGCTAGAATGCGACCTAGGTTAATATGTGATACAACAATATACTAATATATTAATTATTATTAAATAAACTAACTATGGCCTTAACTCTCTGTCATTCTAAGAGAAGACCCGTATTCCAACAGTGGAGCAATAAAATGGGTGGGGGAGAGGCTCCACCATTTTTCAACGTTTCTTAAAGTTGAAAACAATCAATCCATTTTGAATAACCAATAATGCTTTAAGGCATTCCATTCTGGATTTAAATTTTTCTATAATTTTTTCATAAAACAACGTTAATAAATATTATCTCGTTTCGTGGGAAATAAAAGCTCAGACACACAGTAACGTGTAACAGATATCTTGTAACGTGGCTACCGCCGTGAGAAGTGCGCGGCTCCAACCATAACCTCCATTATGCATTCTTATATCAGTGCATTAACCGATATGTAATTGGTTTAAGATGATTGCATTATTAACGTTTTTGCTACCAGCGCTGCTTTTTGTCGCTGTGTACAACACGAGTGGGTAATCAAACGTCTAATGTTCTGAACCTTTTGCAATACGCATTATAATTAACGTCCCATTTATAACTCCTTGCTTCGTGACCAATCGAATATGTTACCGTGCAGCACGAGACTTAATCCAGGATTTCACTTTACTACATATTAAGTTCTCGCAACAAGGATTGAGCGACATCCTGTCGATGCTGTTTTGTTTCGTTATCGTGAACTCACGACCTGCCTCGTAAAGCTAACCGTGTTATGGAAATTGTTTTTATAGCTGCTACTCACATGATGCTAAACCTACGTCTGTACTGAAGTGCTGGCAGAAGAAGTGTCCCGGTAACCTCGAGACGTTTGGAACATACTACACCTACCTGTTCCTTCAAAGGACCTACGCAATAATATCTAATTCGTCTGCCGGAAGTTTTATTGAAAACCGAAATATGAAAATTTAGTATTTTCGACCAGTTAACAGCAAACGGGAATATTGGGAATATTTCATGGATACTAATCTGTACGAGGTAAATATAAGGTTGCTAAAAAATAAAGGGGATTCTTAAAGGTATGTTTACCAGACTAAGGTGTTTTCTATGGGATATTAAATTTTAAAATTAAAATATTATTATTAAAATAAAACTAATAGCCATTGTTTGAAAAAACATGGAAGTGTTTACGATTATTAACATAACAAGGTGAAAGAACCTGTTTCTTTCCTTATTCGTAAAAAGAATTACTACTTTATTTCTAATCATTCTTGTCAGAAGTCATACTCAAAGTCATGTAGGTGCTTACGCAATATTACAATTGTACAAATTGTTTGCGAATTAATTAACCTAGCAATGAAGAATCAATCGCTTATTAGTGTTGTGTAATGCTTTTTTATAGGCTTTGTGGTCATGATATTTAAAGATCCGCACCACACCTACATGTGACACAAACATGTCTGTGTTTGACGTTATTCAATATTTAAAATTATACACACATTAACATTTCCCGGCGTCACTCTCCATGCACAAATAGGTAACTGCTCTATGCGTTATCGAAATACGTTAAAAAGTTTCATTCATGTATTAATATTATCCTGTTGTGGTAGTTTTTAACTGTCCACGGTGATACTGCGATGTGCATTATTGTAACAAAGTAACCAGTTTAAATATTGCATACATTGAATATATTTGTATTACAGTGTCACAAAAAAATCCTATACGTGTATAAAGAGCGCGATAAATCTGGAAATATTGGGTCAGGTCTGTAACGATAGAGATATTTGACAGTCGATGCTCTCTGCCTACCCCATAATTACATGGCGTGTTGAAATATATTAATTACTCGACAAAAATATTTGATAGCCATAGATTTGATTAATGTAGTGTATTGAACACGGTTTAAGAAGTATTTAATGGTACCGTTGCCGTTGCACATACCAAGTGGCAGCGAGTGCGGCGCGCGCGGCGCACGCCCGCCGCTCGCCTCGCGCTCGCTCGCGGGGTCCACTTGCGCACCATATTCATCTCTTTTCTCGCAATAGCGAATGCGTTCAACGACGCATTGGATTTTTCCAAATACAACTCAAATACTTTAAATATGTTTGTTTTTTAGCGGACATCTAGATTTGTTTACACTCCTGTTAAAACTTGATAGTTCTATCTATACCTAACTAATAATACGTAACGTCAGTCCTGTAACCATTGAAGAAGCAGGTACAACAGTGTAATATATTTCCACGTTTTACCGCAACGTTAACGTCCCACCATGGCACAGGCAATGTCTATTGCCATGCACCGCACACATCCAGACTCTGAGCCACGGTTAGGAAATCTATGCTGGAAAAATCCATTAGCGCCCGACCCGGAATTCGAACCTAGTGCCTCTCGTTCGGACGCGCTTACTACCAACAAGGTCAACGAAGCAGTGAATTTTAATTTTATTTTATATATGTTTGGAAATCGAATTCACAACCTCGGGTTAATGGTCGAATTCGCTAACCATTGAACTAAGGATTATGGACCAAATTATGGACAAAAATATTAATTAAATACACCTTTATATGAACTTAAAATGTAAAAAGCATACGAGCCTACAACCTTCATGATCCACATGAAGCCTTTAGTCGTTGCTCAGCCAGACACGGGTGTCGAAGGAGCTGCGTCGAGGCCGCAGTGAGCCCCGCTGGCCAAGTACGCAATGGCACAGCACACTGCGGACGCCTCAAACAACGTCGCGGAGAACTTTAAGTTGTGCAGCTTTCCTCAGTGCGTCTCTTTACTGTAACAAAATTAATATTTATTCTTATAACGCATATTGTAAATCAGGTCTCCGGGTTAATTAAAGTTAATTTAATAAATTTACGAGTTTATTAAAAGCCTTGAGTTTGAGCTAAGTAAGTTTACAAAATATTAGTTATATTACCATCTTATAGTTTCTTAATTTAGGTTGTTCATGTACCTACAGCAAAATAAATTCTATAGTTCACAAATTAACAAGGTAAGTAGGTACAACATAATAAATTTAATATGTCTTACTAATTAGTCATTACTCGTATATAATGTATAGCTGTAGCTAAAATATACGATACATCATATCTTCGTATGGTACGTAACAAATACCAATGCATCCTTCATATGCAAAAGCGTAATTTTGAACGGTTTTAATTTTTGATGAACTATTGCGCTATTGGGACGTGCGGATCGTCTAGCATTTTTTTTATATTATAATATGCATATGTGTTCAGAGTACTCTTTCTCCGTGTGTGTGTGTGCGTATGCGTAGTTTGTACAGTCAACGTAATTATGTATGAGATTATTCAACGAAATGTAAAACTACGAGTATAAACCATTTTATCGTATGTGAAAATTGTAAAGGATACTCGCTCTATGCCCAGTACTTACATGCTTGTACATACATTATTCAGCATCAAAACAATTGTTACATTTGTGTTTCACTATTACTATAATATGTATAATCACGCCAGGTTCATTGCGGGATAGGCAGAACGTAGGTGCCAAGTGCAATGTACGGTGTTGTATGGTGATATATATTTGTACTAATAATATTGATATCACTTGGAGATACTCCGAATTGTTTACAATGGCCTTATACAAAATGTCGAGCCAAATATTTTTCCTTACAGATCCGACGTGCTTCATCAACAATTATCATTCTTTTGATACTTTCACACCAATTCACTCATCAGCTAATATCAGATTTACTTAATCAACATAGACGAGTCTTTGTCGCCTCGACATACGCATCAATTTGCTTTATTAGTGTTTTATTTATGAAGTTTTATCGAATAGAAAAAAGACGAGCTTAAGTTACGTCACGGTCGATCGATGTTGCGGATAAAAGCTACTGATTGACATGAGATGCACGGTTGCGTCGCCGTCATACCGCCCAGCCGAGTCCGGCAGAGAGACGGCACCCTTCTGAACTTGTTGCACAAGCCGACGATAACTGATACTAACACATCGCTTTAAGAAACAACGTCTACCACTTATGTAATATTCTCCGAGACGTCATTACACGTCTCCCGGACAATGGCTGTCAATGATTTATGCACAAAGACAATTCCATGGCGTCGAGCACACGGTGCATAAGAGTACTGAGTATGGACGATTGAATGTATCTTGAAATATTAAGACCTACATGTTATAGAAGTAATAACTGGCAAGCTGGACTACCGACGTTCGAAGTTGAAATGTCTGGCCCTGTCGAAATACTGTACGACTGATTCGACACATTAAAAGTGATTAACATCGCTCTAAAATATTTTATAAAAACAATAAACAATGTGTCCTCAATATTAGTATAATTTGCAAGGAAAACAGAATGGTGACATTTATTATAAGTTGATAATCAAACCTTTAGATATTATGTAATTTCTCTTTTCCTAAGCGAACGTGTTTGACAATACTACTCGCTATAATATTTGTTTTAAGCAATGCCGTGTAACGTCGAAACATAATGATAATGAAATCGAATTGAGAATTTTATTGTAACGACACACACCGGTTATGCTTAATAATATTGTTCTTATATGTGTTATATATCTTATATATAAACTTCATTGCTGAACGCAAACATAATCTAAATTTCATATTGAACAAGTCTAATTCGTGTTTATCATTAGTATCAACATAAGTAACATTACTGAAGTAAATCGCTATTGTTCTACATTCATGTCCATTTTTACTAAATTGTTCGATTCATTTGTGTTCACGTAATACCTCGATGAATCAGAAGTCTGTACAGCTAATCACATAAGAATACAATAATTGCTCAGTGACTGTAACATGGCAGATGGTGACAATATAAGTTGTATAATACCTACTCTGCTCTCTCTTAATATGTACAAGGTCATACAAAAGGTGTAGTTTTAAATATATCGTAAGAAAAAATGAAGAAGAAATCGAAGGAATTATATTTTGTATTTGAGATTTATAAATAACTTAAATTATCAGGTTTGTTTAAATAACCCTCGAATAACAATATACTTAGGCACTCGCCGGGATGTTAATAATACATACGCTTAATACGATTGTGTAAGCTTATTTTTAACTTAAAAGTCTTATAACACATAAGTGTGATTGTTTCAATCGTTAAAGTACAATAAATAAACATAGGTTTTGATTACTGGATGTAATTAATATCGTGAGAATATTTTTTACTTATGAGCAACTATCGAAATTCCTGTATGTAGAAACTGCGACAGTCGTCTGCGACATCTTAAAATGTTATGAACCTTATTTTAAAAAGCTAAGCCCTATAGAAGTATTACATTTGCTACGAACTTGTATTTCGTAAATATTAAAGGTTCTCAAAGTGTAATGTTCAATCTATCCATACAATTTCATCACTAAAAGTCTATTTCAACTGAATGGGTAGGTGTTAGTGAAAACTGTTCTTGGAAATATTTTTAATAACAGACGCGATGATCAGAGAGTAGTGGCATGCGCAGTGTCAGAGATCCCGCGTATTGCAGCGACCGATTGGGTATGAAAGTGTGATGCTCCGGGCAGCGAGTAAGTGGCAGGGGTGGAGTATATAAGTGGGCGCACTACTACCACTCTGACATAGTTCCGAGGCTTGCACGTGCCCGGCTGCACCACGTCGCAATCAATCACGACAATGAAGCTACTGGTGAGTTCAGAAAGTTCCGTCTATTTAAACATTATCAAATTTATTTTTCACCTAGAAAAGTTTTTGTTTTTTTAAACTAATTCTCATTACTTTCACTAAAATCTGACCTATTCGATGTGGTATCGTTTAAGAGCGGTGGAATTTTAAGGGATCCTCGCAGACGCGTGTTGCGAGATACCCTCCGCAGTAAGGTCGGCCGCCGAGCCGCGGGTGAACTTTGACATACATTCGGATACCAGTCCCTAATTATAGGCCTCGTGACCCGTCGCTCGCGTACGCCTCTGCTCGACGAAGCTAACAGTTCATCATGGATCTTATCTTAACAGGATCTCCGCATTCCATCGTCACTAATAATAAACATATACTCTGGTACGACCAAGTATTTGGATCGATTTGTTTTAATAACGTATATTTGGTATATTTGAAAGTAATTTCAGATTTCTTGTTTTATTTCAGTAATTTTGCAAATAATTTGTCACTGCATAACATTTTGACATTTATATATATGTATGTAGGTCAACTTAAAACTGATAAGTCGCGTGTTGATTTTTCCTGCCATATACCAATTACATGCCTTTATATGTATGTATATTGTACATTTTTTAAGAAAACCTAAGTATTCCATAAATAATTCGCTGCGTTCCTACAAAAACCGATGTCAGTAGAAAGAGGAAGTAATGAGCTGTCGGGTGAGTTGCCTCGCTGATCAATGTGTCTGAACGACAGATTTTTTGCCGGCGCTCATGTACACATAACCCCGTTTATGAGTGTTCTGTAATACACACTATCTCGTTCAGCGGGTCGACCACTTGCATAATATCACTTTCTAGGTCATCATAAATTTGGCCTCAGAGGTACATTATGTTATCTGCGGGTGGCGTAAAGGCATCTCTTACATTGGATGTTGGCATCTCTGAATCATTGTACAAGCAACAATGATGTGTAATAATGCCATTTGTTGTTTTATGCTAAACGAACCTTTCCAATCCCAGCGACGCGCACGTTGCGTCGGCGAACCCGCGCACCGCGCTGAGTGAACCCCGCGCCGCCCCACCCACACACTCCACCTAATCAATTCATGGCCTTGACACATGCATTCATCACCATTCATGTTTATGCACATCATTTTTTTTTCAATAGGTCAATGTGAGTAAAATGTGAGTCGATAGTCATTATTATTTCTTTGATTATGTCGCCTTGTATGAACTAGTTCTCATAGCTCGATGTAGTATAATAAGGAAACAATAATACCTTAATAAAGTATCGAAATATCATCAAAATATGATCAAACGTTACAATTTAAAGAACCCCGCAGTGGATATGATTACTAAAAAGAAGACTTTCGATTATGTCATTGGAGGTTAAGTCACGTCAGTTATAATAGCATAATAGTTACAAGTTGAATGGCGTTTCTTGTGTAACGGCAAACATTGTCGAACTGGAGACGCGGCGCTAACGTAGCGCGACCAAACGTGAACAAAACTGAATGAAAACAATACCATAGTGGGCTTGCAAGCCGATGCATGTCTTAGCCGAGCCCACTTTCGCCCGAGCCGCGTGTCGGATGGGGCGGTGTCGCAACGCAGTGCCTATTGTATCCGCTCCACCTTCCATTGCGACACACTATATGATTAAGCTCTTCTTTTGACATCATCTTGCATTCGCATTGACTCTACCTACTAATTGCATACCATTCTTTAATAGTTGTGCTTCTCCTCGTCGGCATGTAGGACGAATAATTACTCCATTGCGTCATTTAACGGTATTTATGAATGAACGTACGTGTTGCAGGTAGTTATCTCGGCGATGCTGGCGCTCGCGGCGGCCCTCCCGCAGCGGAGGGTGTCCTTGAAGCCGGACGGCGCGGCTGACGAAGACCAGCTCACGGCGGAACAGAACTACAACAACTTCCAGCCGCAGCCCGACTACAGGCA
>DWFO01004198.1:0-11546 GCA_018246595.1 Mimoniades nurscia nurscia
GATCGAGAGGTCCTGGGGTCAAATCCCAGGTCGGGCACATTTAGATTTTTCTAACTTAGATTTTCTATTAGTGATTTGGAGTTTAGAAATGTGCCCTATGTATGACAATAGCCTCACCACCTATTCCATAGTGAGATGTAAATATAACTTGCGAAACGTGGGAGTGTACTACATACATACATATCTTCACGCCAGGTCCCTTGCGGGATAGGCATAGAGCACAGAGTGCCAAATATCTCCATTCTTACACACCTGTCGTCCTTGAGTACTACACTCCTCTGCTTACCTCTTCAGGGATTACGGACGCGATGCTACGTTATACTTTTCCATTATTTGATTTGCTGTTTTTGACTCGATAGTTGTGGTTTTCATTTTGTGTAGGTACTAGGTATATAGCAGGCAAGCGATCGTCCGCGATCCCGCGTGACGGTGCGTGTGGATGCTGCCCAAGACGGCCCACGCGCGCCTGGACAAAGCCTACACACCCTTGCCTTGAAAGTGCTAGGCTATACGTGTCCGGAAACAGACGCTGGCAGAGTGTTCCACTGCTTGACCTTCTGAGTAAAAACATAGCAGCGTTCTCAGAACGCATTGACTACGTGTACGGTTAACGACTCGGAAATATTCCTATATTTTATAATATTGTAAATATTCATAAAGTTTTATACGTTTGCATTAGCATATGGGCGTAATTAAAAACGTATTTTACAAAAAACGTCTTATTGTTTTCGTACGCTTGGTTTGGCTGGTTCTTTGCGTTGGAATTCAGTTTTGTTCTTCAACTCTTAACCGCACGGACTCAGGCTCTCTTCGTGTGATTGTTAGAATTGATGTTAAGCTCTAAAATTAAATTGTCTTATATGATTTTGACACGGTCACGCCGCGGCCCTGCGGCAGGAGAAGCGAGTCCGGTCTCTACGTCCACAGACCCGACGTGCTTCTTCTACGTTCGTATCTCTCTTCACACTCGCCTTACAGAACTTGTACTGACAGTAACAATCGCTCTACCGCTAACTAGTATGATTCCGAAGGATGAAAAAATTATTGCCGTGCCTACCTACATACTGCTTCCCAGTATCTCGCTCAGGGTATAATAATAAAATTCAAAAGGCATGAATTATATCTCCGTTTTTCTTCTCTTATTTTCATAGTTTTAAAGGGAAAACGTTTTAATTATTACTCATAGTAATCATATCGTGTTGCGAGTTGCGATATCACAAAACAATTAAAAAAATGTTTTTGTACAGATACATAGTTACGTGGGAATACATGGGAATGTTAGGTCGAAATGTATTTTAGAGTAATCATGTTTTATTCAAAATTAAACTCATAATGATCTATTCTTTTTTAATCCGATCTCTTCCCTGAATGAGTAAAATTAAGGCCATATTCTGCTATGCGAGCCAAGTGCGGGTGGGCAGATTCACACGCTTCAGGCGTAAAATGAATTAATTATTAGTGAATTAAAACTAAGCTGATTATAACAGGTTACAGTAAACTGGAAACATTCGATGTAATTACACAGTATGCGATACCGTTATTTAATTATCGCATTTCGAATTAACAATACTTTAATTATGCGCCACAATTTTTAAACTATTATTTATTTTAAAAGCATTATATCGGCATTATAAATTTCCAAATGGATGTAGTCAAGTCAGTAAAGTTACTTAAAATACGTGTGTTCCAAAAATTATTCAATTTTCAAAACGTATGGTGGTTCCTAATACCTATATCTTTTATGATTTTAAGTTGTGTCATTATAAACGTTACTTCGAAAATTTTTAAGTGCAATCCTGCCGTCTCATTGTATCTCGTCTCGATACTGTTTATCCGTGGGTCGCGCACACTGCGCCGGCCCCGCGGCGCTGCCTGTTTGCTCACATGTCCCTGTTTACACACTGTGTGTGCGTGGCTGTGTGTGCGTGGCTGTGTGTGTCACCTTTAGGCTGAACGGGGCAACGACTTGAGCGTGAAGATTCACTGTCGCCTTGTATACCTACATGTCTCCTGCCAACACGCACTCGGCCGCGTGGCAGATCATGGCCTGCTCCAATACTGGAAAAACAAAAGGGCCGGTGGTCATGTAGATAATACTTGTTTAACTATGCTTTTTGCTTTGAAAATTCCTGCATTACATTACAGCATAGTAACATCCATTTGCTTAGCAATAGTTTTGCGGTTGAAAGAGTTTGATATATTAATATTGGAACTTGATATTGGAATTGGAAAGATTGGATGATCGTTATTGGAAGGTTGACAAGGTTTGATTCTGGTATTGGAATGTCAATTTTATTGACAATGTTAATATAGCATAGCTTATCGTACCATGGGTACCATGAGACTATTTTATACAATACATATGTATGTCCGATACATATGTATAATATAAATAATCTTATTCTACCCCACCAATAAAGTAATATTTTGTATTTTGATTAACCGGATTTCAGCCCGACTTTCCCTTTCTCCCCGTAACATGTAAAATGTTTATTTGAACTACCTACGTAGGTTAGGTTAGCAGGTACTGACTATAATGTTTGCCAAGTCGTTCGTCGTGAACCATTATGTTGTACCGCTGAGTCAAGTTTTCATTCATTCATTAGCGAAACTCGTAGCGTGTAAACATTGATTATTATCATAATCCCTCACAGGGTAGGCACAGAGTGTCGAATGATCGGCACAGGTCTAACGTGGTTTTTGTACATTCATAACTCTCTTTATGCACGCGCTCGTGTTATATACATATATAAGACACGTGATTTAATCTGACCGCGCGGTTTGTATTCGATTAGCGTTCCGTTACGCAGAGACGAATACGTTATCTGGCATCTAAACAATACCAGCAGCGGGCTGTTGTTGCCGGCCCGTATGGACGAGTTCCGGGCGAAACGGAACGTTTTCACTGAGATCCTGGCAGATTGTAACAACTGGCAAGAATTAGAAGTGATCGTGGGTTCCGTGCCGCAAACTGAGAATATTTTATTATATCTTCACGCCAGGTATCTTACGATGTAGGCAAGGAGCACTCAGTGCCAGATATCTCTGTCCTTACAGACCGGACGAGCCTCATATTCGTCAATCTTTTCATACATATTTTGATACCAATTTTGGAGATTGTAACGAAATTTCCTATTTTAATACTCAAAAGTAAACGCAGCTGTTACCTATCGTAATAAGGTCTTTCTACCTATAAAGTCTACAAAAAATTTACGAGAGCTAGGTGACACATTATGGGATGTTTGCTACATGAAAAAACTGTTTATAATTATTTAAATCGAATAATGGTTTATTCGTCATGAATATCTTGTTATATTGGTCTAACCGGTCGATGTAGTAATTTGAAATAGAAATATAATTAGAATGTTGAGCCGGGCGTCGTGGGTTTGATTCCCAACTAGGATATATTTGTTCTGGGTGGGTGTAAAAAAAATTGTGAAATGTATCTATAAAAGCCTTAATTAGGTACTATGTTTATGAATGCGTTTTTTAGCCGTCCCTTGCGGGGTAGGCAGAGAGCACAGAGTGCAAAATATCTCTATTCTTACACACCTGTCGTGCTTCGTCCACATGCATCACTCTCTTCATACATGCACGCCGGTTTTAGCCGTCTGGTTCGTATAACAGTGTTCAACCTAGGTACATTGGGATCAGATCGGCGTGTATATCTTAAGAGAAATGTTCAAAATATGTATTTTTGTACGGAACTCCACTATAAGCTGACAACTACACGAAGCCTATAAAACGTGATTATAACTACACTCGGCCTGCCGCCACCGGCGCACGCGCTACGTGACCGGAATGAGAGCGCCCGACACGGCCGGCGCGCGCTGTTACAAATGCGGGCTCTGACAGCTGTCACCTATTGGCGGGAATCTTTACTTTTTTCTGTAGATTAAACAGGGAAGCCTGTGCTTATACATAGTTATGTTCATTTCTTTCTTTAATATGGTGGTACTTATCTAGCAGTAAAGGTGTCCAACGACATATACATATGTATATTTCTGTATATATTTTTTATATTTCATACGCGGATAAACAGGCAAACAGGTCCCCAAATGGTAAGTCCTCACTGTCGCCTTTGAATACTTGCAAAGCAGAGGCCTCACCAAGGCATTGTTAGCTATAGCACTAGGAATATTTCAGAAAATGCTAGGGGTGCTACTAATTTAGTTGAAATTTTAGTCATAAATGTCTGTCTTTTATTCAGTCATACAAATATTGTACATTTCGATGCAGAACAGCGAAACCGTTTTTTCATTCATAAATAAAGATATGATCGTTTTCTATATAATAAACGTTATACAACCGATGTAGCACAACCGATATGAATGTGTCGGCGCTATATGTTCATCTCTTCTAATCATCCCTTATACCCGTCGTTTCTTTATTCACTCTCATCACATTAACTACATCATATAGGTACAACTCAGCACCTTTGTATTCCCCCACACTCTATACACACATGTAGGGGGTACACATATTTGAAAATCATATGTATGTAGTAGATATGCTAGTTTGCAATTTTATCGCCACAACGACATGTGGTTAGCACCACGCGATGGGTTTCGCCGGCGTGTTTCGTAATGGCTTCTTTATCTGTCGTCGCGGTGGAAACATTTGGGCAACGCGAAAACTAGTTTTGGATTTGAACATAATGTACATAGATAACGATGAACATTGAGGGGTGACGTGTTCGACGACAGTGAATACTTTGTTCACAACGACGAATTTAATGTAGAAAGTAAAAATGTAATGCTGTGTGATGATATAATTAATATTTATAACATCGCACTAGGTCCATTACGACTCCTTGCAGGCTTACATGATTTTTCTACATTCATCTCTTCATCATACAAGCACGCCTGTATTGGTGACTTCCGGCTCCCCAACACACAGTATCTTTCTTATTTACTCAAAACAGTTAACTGTTAGTCGTCCTCGGCACTTGCATCCATCGACAATAACGTTATTACCGACATGGCAATATTTCAGTTCTGTATTTAATTGAAGTAGTCATTAAATCGTTAAATTTGTTATCCAAGAAGTGCCTTACCGTTTGCCTGTATCTGAGCTTTATTATTGTAATAGTTCTACCTATAACCAATGATATATAAGTAAATTCTAAAACTGCCAACAAAACAATTCAGTTTTTTTGTTTATATGAAGTATTTATCAGCAGCTCGATAGCAACTTTATAAGGCCGTACACCAGATAATATACCTGTAAACAAATAGCTCCATAGTCACGTTCAGAATGATAAATTCCACCTCATTCACATGTCTCTGATTTTTTCTTTCTTTCTACGACAGCACACAAGAATTCCACAGTCTCATCTGTCATATTTTGTCTTTGTTCGTTACGCTTTGTGTAAGGTTTTGTGTCTATGGTAACGCAATATTTTTTAAAAGACCGTTAGAAACTCGTTGGTGTTTAATTTAAAAAATCTTATCAGTTGTCTATGGTTCAATTCAGCAATCAATTATGATTCAGTATGTTACTGACACAATAGCTAAAGAGTAGAAATGATTAGCGTTTTACGCGTCTTTCACGATGTTTTTTTCAGTTATTTATTTTGCTTATTAAATAATTAAGAGCGTTTACTAATGACTTAACAACAGTTTACAAGTTTATTTAAAAATATCACAAATATCGATAACACCAGACCACGATAGGTGAAGAAGTATTTATTTGAGGTGATATGACTCGTAACAATTTAAAGTCTACTACTATACAAAGATTTAAGACATTTTCCAATAGATTCTACTTATAATATATTCATTCACTGTCTTGTTAAATGAACTTTTGGACCAACACAATGGCGGCGATAAGGACAATCACTCATTGCTATTAATATTAAACAGTGTACGTAAAAAGGTTTCAAGTAATGTGGATAATACGAGTATGTGAAAATAT
The DNA here is from genome assembly GCA_018246595.1 of Mimoniades nurscia nurscia. Classification (NCBI taxonomy): domain Eukaryota; kingdom Metazoa; phylum Arthropoda; class Insecta; order Lepidoptera; family Hesperiidae; genus Mimoniades; species Mimoniades nurscia. The sequence goes on from DWFO01004198.1 coordinate 5,917, forward strand.
AATATTATAAATTTGTTACACATGTTTGTAGCTTTATTCGAATGACCACGAGTTTTTCATAAAACCTTCCAGCCTTCCAACTCTCCAAGAATCCTTCCAGCTACGCCCAAAACAGTCAGTCAGCAACAACAACTTATACGATACGGCAGATGTAAGTGGTAACGCGACAACAACCGCAAAACAAACATTCTAGAACAAATTATGTAAGTGAAAGGTACGCCATTTGATGTTAGGCGGACGTCCGATTCGTGCGTTCGTTCCTATAAGTAACTCACTTTCCATAGAACAGCTATTTCAGGCGCTTCGACTTCGCTTCATTTCGTAACCTAACCCCGGTTAAACTCAACGCGACAATAAAGACACATTACCAAGTAAATACATACATACAAATTCATTGTGATTCAAATAAATTTAAATTAACCATCGTTCAGCGTTCGCCGTGGCGCAACTGTAAACCGTTTATTCTATGGGCCAAGTGATGTAATAGTCGCCTTCTTTTGTATGTTTTATCATTTCACAGACCCTTTCCTCCGAAACATTTAAATTTTTGCTGCTTCGTACTGTCATTCAAATTCTTGCGGTAGGTCTTAGGATTAGGATTGCGTACGACATAGAAACTAAATAGAAAATAATGACTAATTACTTTCAGTCGGAAAAAGTGCTTAGATTGCAAAGATAGTATACTCGGCAGACGTTTATGACAGTTTTGAAGCAAAAATTAATGTAGGTTATAAAATTAATAGTTAATAGCCTTTTTTTATTTCCATAGCGATAGCCTAAACGATCTTACGCGTCTCTTTTTCTAGTTTGAATGTACCAATCTTATCAATTTTTTCGATTATGAAGTTGAATTTTCTAGCTTTTTTCTGTCGGTATTGAAACTTGTTCTTGGAATTTGTATGATCAAGCGCATCATCTTACCATCATACCATCCCGTTTTTTGAATTTGAATTTGCATCGTATGAACTTGCCCAGTTATTTAAATTTGAATTTTCGTCGTATGAACTTACGCCCCAGTTATTTTTCCGTTCTTCGCTAATCCTACATTGTTTCAATCAACTATTACTCAAATTAATACTAATCAGGAATTTATTATTATCTATTATTCTTTTGACACGGCAATAACAAAAACTCAGCAGTCCCATTGTTGTATTTAAAAATACCTTTCCCTTTAATATCTTGATCTTGCTCTTTTAAAGTTTTGTTAAAGCTGTATGCAATTGTAATAAATTGTTCATTCATAATCGATGTTCGCAAGTAGTATAATAGTGCTTAGTGTTCTCTCGACATTTCTATTAACATACCTTTCATAAGCAACCTTTGTTTTATTTTATTTTTAAAAGAAAATTCGGACCATTTTAAATTTCAATATATTTTTTTTCAAATTGGCTCTAGACTTTCATGCTTTTTGGATTGTCGGTAACAGTGTTGTGAACACATGTAGTCAACATTTTGCACTTACCATGTGAGTAAATTTACTTCTTTATCGCGATAATATTAAATAAAGGTTGAGTGCTTTCACGATTGCCGACGCAGCCATCGATGTACATAGCGACTCAGAAATACTATAATGTGTCTTGACTGACATCTCGACGTTAGGTCGGAAACAATTTTTTCCCTCTGTTTATACATTCGACCTTATTTTTTGGGACTGTCGTATTTCGCAAAGGTGGTATTTGGTTTTCAAATAACTTCTCAAGGTGTGAGAAGGGGGATTGACTTGGGTGGGCGTTAGGCTTTTACCGGTATTTTCTTTATTATTACGTTTTGTTTACGGTGTTCAGCGTTAATAAATATCTATTGTGCGGTTCCTTTCTTTTCCATTTTATGTGCCACTTTTTGTAATGGTTTAATTTTTTTGTATTATCCATTTATGTATATTATTCTTTTCACGCTTTATATCAGCGTAGCTTAGAAATGTACCAAAAATATTAGGGAACTCTTCGTCATTTCAAACGTTTCAGTATCATTTCAAAAAATCAGGATTTTTGTTTTATATAGTATTAAGGTTCGTAAGTAATTCGAGAGAGAGACATTTTTATAGAAATGAATGAAAAATAACCATCTTACATCAGTCCCAAACATAGTTTAGTTCTGGGCTATGATGTAGAGTTATTTAAACAATAATGGATACATCTTCTGCATAATACTGTAATAGAAAGATGATCCTCATGTTCACTGCTTGTGCTTATTCATATTCAAATGTGATTTAGAACATTTCCTTTCTAACACTTTAACATTTTGAATCCTTTTGGTCAATTAATTGTCGAACACAGGTTTACTCCCAGATATTTGGTTACGGTAGGTATCCTCGCATGCCTATGACTATGGCTAACAACATTCTCCTGGCGTTTCAATATTATTTTCTAAATGTTTATAACCCCGGAAATGTGTAATGAAAAGTTTCATGCGAACGCAGAGCGTCATATTACAAAGGCAGGGGAAGCAATAATTTCCTCAATAAAATCGTACTTCCCATATACCGTGAACTATGCGCTTGCGCAGCCTTTATCGTTCAACAAACCCTGCACTTCCCCGTCTCTTCCCAACTCGTACGTTCAGTGTATATTAGTCTCGCTCGCCCGTGGCAGCAATGTTGGCGTTGCTTGGCGACGGTGTTGTTTACACAGGCAGAGGTTACCGGTGTATTAGTAAGGGAAAATACATACATACATACATGCATATAGGTGAACACGTTCATAAATATAGTAGGTTCGTTATAATTGTAGAGTACATTCGTAGATACATTCGAAGGTCGGCAGGGTCAGGCTGCATAGTGCGTTAATTCAAATTTACTATTAATTATGCTGACGGTCTTCAAGTTTGTTGTATACTTGTGTAGTATATTATTTGCCAATGAATTTGTTATATATTGCAGTTAAGCTAAGTTCTCTTTTTTAAACTGCGTGCTTTTTATTTTCTACAGTTGCCTTCAGTGCCTTTAGTACTGCCACGTTTGTCGTGTTCGTGGTGAGCGTGACTGGCGATCGGGAGGACCTGCGTTCACATCCGGAGTCGAATACTATAAGATTTTTCTAATTTAGATTTCCTAAAATTGGTACGAGTCTGGACATGTGCCCGGTGTTTGGGAATAAGCCCATCACCTATTTCATGGTGGGACGTAAACATAACTCATGAAACGTGGGTGTGTACTACAGAGCAATGCCTCTTTCTACCTTTTCGGGGATTACAGACGTGATATTACGTACAGTTCAATATTTTTGAGTAATCGATTTCAGTAGTATAGTCAACGTAATTACACATCACCTTAAATAGTTCCAACACTCCTTGGAAAATGATACTACTTGCTTTCATGTAGGTATATAATGGTGTTACCCATTAGGCGACAATGCTGCCATCTGTTACAGTATTGTGCCGCTATCTACAACCAAAGTACATAATTATGTTAGCTCTAAGTAAAGCAAGCGGCACATGATGCTGGGATGCTTCACGTCCACATTGTCGTATAGTTAAAACAAGATATGGCCATATTAAAAACGACGGTGGTTTATGCAGTGTCATCGGTTGCGCTGCCGGTGCGGTATTCGAGCCGACAGCGGCGACCTCACCGCTAATGTTACAGCAAGTGACCCGACACCGCCCCGACCACATATACCCATGCTTTTGTCTATTTTAAGACGCCCTGTCAAAAAATTTTAGCTGCTTACAACATAAGCTTCTGATTTATTATATTTTTTTTCCTAACCGTTTTCATATGTCACTCAAGTATCACTTGGCCTGCGTTGGCCTATGATACATACTTTTTTATTCTGAGAGGAGACTTGTGTCAAACACTAGAACAATAAAAGGGTTGGTTAATACATAGTAAGTACAATCGATGATGATTGTTAGGTGAGATCACTGATCACAGGATTTTCAGGCAATTTGGTAACATTTGCGCTAGCTGTCGTGTCGTATCTACCATACAGTGTTATACAACAATATAGGTACAATGTACCATATGGAGTCGTCGACACACAAGCACTCAGAATGGACAAGTTCAGACCCCCGGGTGGACGCGCGTTGCGCAACACAGCACGGCATATTGTTTCAACCGCGACTTATCGCTCGCCGCAAGCTCGTTGTATTCTTCAAGGTGATGCACAATTAGAATTTGGTTTTTCACTCACGTTAAGTAATTGAATGAAAGAAAAAAAGAAAAACAAGAGCGGAAGAAAAAAAACGTTCATTCACACATATGCAGCACATGTTGTTGTTCAACTGCATATTATAAGTAACGGAATTATTATTATTATTATTATATCACGCCAAGTCCGATGATGGATAGGCAGGGACTAGCGGGTGCCGAATATCCCTATCCTTTCAAACCTGACATACTACTACCCCAAATATTACGGTAAATTTTAATTCGTTTAAATGTACGAAACATTGTGAGGTAGAATAAACTATATAACTCGCACAAGCTACCTAGGCACATCTTTATGATTACGTCGTCATGAGGTGTCGACGCTTCAGAGGCTAGAGTATTAGGCATTGATTGTGACAGAGTGAATTGGAGGGAAAGCGCGTTGATCACAAGTGTCAAGTATATTTCTGCGTGTTGTACAATGCTGTCAATGAAGCGTGTCAGGTGTGATGTCATATTGTGGTTGGAGGCCCCGCGCTTCCATTTTGCGAAAACAGTCGCGCGGAGCAGGTGTGCTTTTAACGGAACGACTTTCAAAAGGCTGTCCTGTTCTGCCGTAAGCATTATCCTTATGTTTTGATTATATTAGTGTCTATGGCAGCCCCGTAATTTAGAATTTCTGGTTAAAACTCCTCATAGTAGTTCAGAGTGTGGACTTGTGCCCGGTATATGGCAATATGCTCACTCCTATTTTATGATAGGACGTAAACGTAATTGATGAAAAGTTGGATTGTACTACACTCCTCTGCCCACCCCTTCGGAGAAATACAGACTAATGTTATGATGTATTGTTATATTCATTGGATTTTTACCGTTGATTCAAAGTAGATTATTTTACTTCTACTATACTGAAGACGATTCTGTTTATGGTTTATACTGCCATGTCTAGATTAAGACCTAGGTAACTAACTTGATTGTATTATGATGACACTGAAAGAAAATCGCCAAAATGGGTAAAAAGTTCACTCATTGTTCTGATAGTCATCAAAACAATAATATGATGACGGAGCTTGTGTGGGATTTTAATACAATTTACAAGACTGTGCATAAAAAAGGATTTTTACGAGATATATTTTCTGCATGGAAATATGTATTTCGTTTAATTGCTCATTAATATTGGAATTATGGAATGGAGATTCCTGTTAGATATAGGAAAGTAGTCCCTTTTCATACTAATATTGAGTATTAGTATTATACGTAGTATCATCCCGCCAGTTTCAATATGGGGTTGACAGCGAACACCCGCTTTATAATCCCTTTTTAGATCCCTGTAAGCCTTTGATACTCATATAAAAAGCGATAAAACTGCTTAGCTAGGTTTTTCATCAATGTTTTCTTTCACACGTCCCTTGTCGCTTAGGAAAGGAAAATATTCATAATCTGATTCAAGAAACCATTGGAGATCTATTAACGAGAGTCAGGAGTGTTGAAAACTGGCGCGCGTGTACTATGAGAGGGATGAATGTATGAGAGGCACGTCACT
>DWFO01004199.1:0-11545 GCA_018246595.1 Mimoniades nurscia nurscia
TTTCCATACTTTAATGAAACAGATAATAGGCCTCCTCCCCCCGTTCCTAATTTTAAAAACAGAAGCGATAACCCTCCTTCCTCTCTATTTATGAGAATTCAAAGCTCCATGGTAAAAATAAAAATGAAAAGAAAATTTTCCCATGAGAATTAATTTACCTATACGTCGTTCAGTTTCCGCCACGCTTCCGCGCACCTTTACATGGAGCTTTATGAATCCACCGGAAACTAGGACACGTCTGTTTTGTTTTCGTTACCCGTGCTCCGCGTGGAAAAAGTCAAATCGTGACACAGCGAGACACAGTTCGGGTGTCGCGCGATTTAATTGCATTTTTTGACCGAATAAAAATGCGAATTTATAATTTTAAATAGATACTATTTAACATATTTCTTTTTCTTAATTTAACATTGAAATATTTCAGAATAATTATACTACGTTTCCGATATTTTAGCATACACTATTTATCATTCTTACATTACTTTATGAGGCTATTGTTGTTTGAGCTGCCTTACGATATCTACGGCGTCTTTTCTTAGAATATTTCGAATGAAAACTGTTCAATATAAAGTTACGAACATAAATAGACATTGTCTTGTGTCATAACATATCTCAAGGTGTATTTTGGTAGAGATCAAAAGAAAGGACATAAATTCATGAATAATCAAATGGTAGTTCGTTGTAGACGCGACGTACTCATATTTTGCCATGTCGAAGAAAAAAACTGTCGAAGAAAAAAAAACTGAAAACCATATTTTATACCCATTTTAAATTTGTATATTATAAAGTGTACTAAGCACTAACTCGATATTAGTTGAATAATTATTATTACAAACTTAAATGTAATTTAAATAAAATTATGTGTAGTATATATAATTTATGAAATATAAAATATTTCTCTTCTACAATTTTCCCGTTCTCTAACTACGCCCCGTTTGTAGTCAATGATTACCTACTGGTCCTTTGAGAGCGGGTAATCTTTGTGTATCTTGTTAATGACAAGGCTTTAGCTTATCAAAAGTTGCATATAAAAGTCAGATAGTATAAAATACCAAAACAGTATTCTATTACATACAAACAAGAGAAATAATATAAACCCTACAGTGCGTTGAATATCAGACTTCACCTCACGTAGCTTATGGAAACGAATTGAATTGGATACCCTTTTATTCAATACGACTTTCGTTTGTGAATATCGTACCTACCTACTACGTATAAATACGGTATAAATAGGTATATGTAATATCAGATCTGTATCCATAGAAATATTTGACATACGGTGCTCTGGTTACTCCGCAAGAAATCTAGCGTGTTGGTATAGTAATAACAGTACATGAATATAAATTCTCTAAATGATTAAACGATTGATTATCGCACAGACTAAAATCAGAGGCTCTACAGTTGGACACTGGAGTTTTTACTACGTATGCCCCTACTAAGGAAGAACTTCAACACATCCAACCTAATAAGCGGGAGGAATGGATGAAGTTCTGCGAAAGTTAGAACGTTAAAAAAATCAGTAATAGTATTCATGCTTTTAATTAAGTCTAAATGCTTACTGGTTTATGACGTAGGCGACCGTTAAATTGGAAAGTTCTATGGCACAGCGGGACATCTACGAACAATGTCGAATACTTAGGTACTTCTTAAAGTATTATAACAGATGCTTCTACAAACGCTGTCACATTTGAAATCAATATGGGTGTTTATAATTCGGAGAGTGTTTCAGTGGAGCTTATTAGAATAGTTGTCATCGCCAGATAATTGTCGACAGATTTTGTTCAAGGTTTTCTAAGTGGCTTTGAAATTTTCGAGAAGTGCACTGAAGCAGCGTTGTAAAGTAAGCTCGTGGGTTTCCTACAGTGGAGAAGTTTATTAGCGCTCTAAAGCTCCCGATTGGCTAGAAGCACGAATGCATAGGTTCATACATTGGAGCGGCCCAACCAAGCTCCTGGTTTTCCTCAGTTGTGGCTAGAATTCTGTCAACGGCCTCACAGTGCCCTATGTCGACATCGCCATCGTCGTCTCATGTATTCTTGAAGCATTAAACATTTAGGTACTTTTAGAAACACGTAATGGTACCTATATTTATTTCAAAAGCAGCAACTTAATAGTACCTAATGCCTTGTACAAATGTCCATACACGACAATTTCTAACACATTAATAGGTAGGTATAAGTATACAAGATATTCATACACGACATTTTCTAACACATTAATAGGTAAAAATATACAAGATATTATTCAAAACATAGAAACCATAAGTACCTATGCCGTTGCAGTATTTGAATTATCTTGCGAGAATAAAACGTAGTTGAAATAATGGATACATAAATACCTACCATTCCAAGTTCAGATCACGTACCATATTGAAACGATAGCGATTGGGTTTCGATACCTTTGACCCTTTGATGGTGATTTGAACGTGTTACTATACTTAGGGTTTCTATTGCATTTATTGTTCTTAGACTAAAAGTTTCTAGAATATTCTCATTTATGTTCATGAACACAAGACATTTAGTTATCAATAATAATACAAACCTATGTAATTATACCACAATCGTATACAAATTATTAACATGAATGGCTCTGTTTATGAAATTTTAGTGACATGCAAAAGTAACCCCGTTTTACTACATACGAGTACCTAATCTTTTTTAATAAGAAACGCATTGAAATATTTATCTGCTTGAAGTAATTATTGAAAGCGTCCCCTCGCTAAATACGTTACATTGCTATTTTGTCTAGACGTTATTCTACTGTACAATCTATCGTCAACATGTATTTTAATTGTATTAGATAATATTTTTAATTATATCTGCCGTTCATTAAACTAATTAAATAGTTGTTAGAGTCGTTTTATTAAAATATATTTATGTAAATGTAGGAAATTAGTTAAGTCACGGGTCAAGTAGGTGTGCTTAATGAAATAAAGTTGTTGTTGACTGATGTACATTTACACTGATGATTTCTACTAGTGGCTGGGAGTCTTGATATGGACCCGGTGTATGACAACGGGATCACCACCTATTCCATGATAGGACGTAAACAACTGGTGAATCGTGGGAATGTACTACACACCGCTGCCTACTCCTATCGGCGATTACATGCGTGATGTTTCGTTTTAAATAAAAAATGCATAGACAATACCTGTCTAACTGTACGTGTTAGTTAAATCTTATCCTCATTTTGTGAATCAACGCAATGAAAGGTCTATTGATAACAGGCTTTCGAATAATATAATAGGGAGTCATTGTAAAAAAAATATTATGATATTACAAAAAAAGACTAGTTAAAAGTTTAAATTAGTATTTATTTACGAAAATCATACACACAATCATAATTTAAATATTAGTTACAATCGGATAATACTTATAAAACTTATCCTAATGGCACAACTAAAATTAAAAAGTATAAAGAATAACATTGGTCTTTAATTATTTAATTCGTTACGAATTATAATGTTATACTGAATTCGCAAATTATTATTACAAATTGTAACGTTTAAATTCTATAAAATGCAAAACATAATTTATACACGAGTAAATCAATAATAATGTATAAAAGTTATTTATTAAAAAAATATTACAATATTCAAAAAGTATTTGCTATGAACTCATGTTAAATTGGAAATAAGTACATTTAAAATTGTGATATCATCATACCAATACCAATCATATCATGAAAATATTATGTGACAACCAGATCATAAAAAATAATATCATGATGTCCATTAACATCAAAAAATCACATGACGACCAACCACTTTATAAAAAACGCATATGACGCCCAACCACATCATTAAAATATCATATGACATCCAACCACTACAATTTTCCTGCTTGCCAAAAGTTACACACCCGTAATGACAGTAAAACATATCGTTGCAGTGTTTACAAATTTTGTATTTCAGGTTTATTTACTGCAAGTAAATGCTATTGGACCACTTTGCTTTGATTGTGGTCACCGTAATTTTTTTACCATTTCAATATTCATGTGTATGTATTGAGTTTTGAGATTATAATTGACGAACGACACACAAACACCATTAAACACTTACTACCATAAAACCATCATAAACATTAAGGAGACATATTATCATTTTTATTTATACAAATCACTAAGTATATATTATGAGTAATAATTAACTTTGGACGGAAAAACTCCTTGTAATTATTGTCTTCGGAGGTAATACAGTAACAGATTTCAGTAAGTCTTACATACTAGTGAAAATTGAGCGTTGTGAGCTTGAATTAAAGTACATAATGCAGTGCAATACTGCTGAGAGAAATTATATATTTATAAAAATTACTTGAAGTGTTCATACACAAGATCTCATAATATGCGAAACAACATAAAACAATGAAGCAATAAAATATAAATAAAAGAACGAAGAAAAAAAATTAAAATACTGTGTACATAGAAAGCAAGAGCGAATCTTTTAATTAATACATGAAACTTAGTGTTTTAGGACCGTCACAAATCTATGACGGAACTTAAATAAGATTCTAGCCCAATTAACTGTTGAACATTAATGTGAACAAAACTGCGATAGGACACACGTTCGCGTAAGCTAAAGAAGTTTGCAATGGAAATGCACAGCAAAGCTATATTAGGAATGGAAATGCTTGGCAAAGCTATATTGACTTACAAATACTAATAAAAATCTATAACCACAACACAATTTTCGCTTGGACGGATATATAATATCACAAATTTATAGACACAATTATACAATATATTTTATAAAGTTGAAATTTTAATTACAAAATAGTAAAACATCTCTGTTACCATGTTATACACGAGATTGATACAATACAAATTGATCTAAAAGATTGAAATACAAGTTTATGGGAGGAGGGAGTACTAAGAGAAATATTTATTTCATCATATATTACAGATCTAAAATTAAGTTAGGGGAGGAATTTAAAAATACAAATAAAAATAAAGTTGGCGGCTTGGGAAGGTGGTTTTATAGTATTAATTTTATTAGATATTATAACATCAACACTTTGAATATTTGTGAAAAATTGAGAAAACAATATGAAGTTTTTAAAATAACCTTCTGCCCTCTTCTTGTTAAGGCAATTAGTATTTGGCGTCTGCCTATACGGTATCTCTTAAAATCAGCTTAGCGATAATCTGGATTATCTAACACAAGCCGTCTAATCGCTTGGCAGTATTGATCGAGCGCCACGGAATTGAGGCCAAGCGGCAATCTTATTAAAAGTATTGTATTTACGTCCCTTTCCCCATAAATCGACATTCGATATGTAGCTTTAAAGTTTTTGATTCGAATCGTTTTTTCACATGCAAAATAGTAGTGTTCAAATATAAAACAATATACAACAGATGAGTCCTGTGTAATATACAAATGGACAAGAAAGTGTAACTTGATTTAAAGTACAAATAGTCCATCACTAATTAGACCTGAAAGAAAAACAAAAATATTCGGGAGCATTATTCAAAGTACAAGTGGCTGCTTCTGTTATTGGACATTAAAGAAAAATCAAATATTCAAAAGCTGGAATAAAAGTAAGAGTGGCGCCACCTCTTATTGGACACTAGCATTAACTAGTACAACATGATCGCGCCATTAACTTTTTCTTCCAAAGCAGGAGCGATCGTATCAGCGTCCCGTCCGTCCGCCATAGCGACCAATACACAAACATTGTTTACAAATGCTGTTACGGACGCTGCTACTATTAACCTGGAAAATACAAAATAACAGAGTTGATTTAATACGATAAGACATGGACATCTCAGACTGAGGATTGGATTGGTAGAAACTACCAAGCTAGTCAAGTGTTAATCACAGAGGCGGAATAGATAACAAGTGATAAAGTTTAAAAAAGTGTACAGTTACACATATATATCAGAGAATCGAACCCTAAACTCCTGAAATGACCCTAAACTCATTTGAATCTAAATCAATGTCACATTGCTTTATTTTTACTAACTGACTTCAGCTATTTCGCTCTGTAACACATCAGAAACAGTGCAAGATATGGTATTATAAAACTAACCAGAAGGAAAGACCCAGTTCAGACATGCCATCAGACGACCAGGTGTTAGCGAGGTCCTCCTCGGACAGTACGTTGTGCTGCAGCCTTAAGTAGTACTCAGTCAGCCACACTGACATCGCACCCAGGGTGAACAGCACTGGAAATGAAAAATGGAAGTAAACATAGATGTTTGTATCATTAAGCTTTTATATAATGCGTCGATGTAAAACGAGATAAGGATTTTTTATATTCTTTATTACACCAAAATATGGTGTGATAACTGAACTTAATACTAAGCTTATTTGCAACGTAATTAATTTATGATTATGTAACTTTAACGTTGTTTAATTATGTTTTACATGACATCGTCAATTATGAGACAGTTTATTCGTACATTTTATTATGCTAGGTTGAACAAGTAAACTGTAAAATTAATACCTAATATTCGATTAATAGTTAATTTTCGCATGTCATGTTAGAAAATCAATATTTTAACATAAACTATATTTAACTGTGAATATTTTAGTCAAGATTTAAGTTTGAGTTGACCTTAACTGCCTTATCGGGAGGACGTGGTTTCAAATCCTGGGTAGGCCTTCAATGGATATTTCTAATTAAAATTTTCTAATAGTGGCTTGGAGTCGGTAAATAGACACACCACTTCTTCCATAGTGGACTTAAACGTTACTTGTGATCCGTGGTCGTGCACTACATTCCTCTGTCTACCTCCTCGAGGATTACAGGACTAATGATGTTCGATCTGATCAAGAATCATAAAGTGAAAAATTATCTAATCTAAAGATAGATCATTCCTTACAAAATAATTGCTACTACTAAACTTTCTTCCTGTACTGACAGTCGAAACAGAATCCTACAAGGATGCACATTGAAACTTAATGAACGGAACTTGACATAGGTCAAGCGGTGACTTAACGAGAATGATGATGATGATTTTCATGATAACGTTACCCACCTGTAGCACAGTTACATGCCAGTATCGGTTTCGGCGACGACCTGGAGCGCGCGGCGGACGCGAGCGCCGCCAGGACGCAGGCGCCGCCGGACGACGCGAGCGCCACCACCAGCTGCGCCGCTGTGCCGAGCCACGCCCAGCGCCGGGCTGGGTGCGTGCCCGCCTTTACTGAAATGAAAAAAACACTTACACATGTACAAAATTATAAATATAATAGGTACTTAAATATAAATTTATTTCACATTAATATTGACACAGTCGCATAAAAATGTTATCAAAGTAGGCAGTATAACAAAGTTCTTGTAAATTTAAAAAATAAAAATAAAAAGGATTTTCTAACCCATGGAGTGTGGTACTGGACTCAGCAATGTATGATAGTTAAACTTTGTGAAAGGAATGTTTAATTTTTATTTAAATTAATAATATGAACATTAACTTGGAAATTAGTTGATCATTGATTTTTGTACTATATATCAGCTTTATGTTTTGTCACTAAATATTGTTTGTTCCCAATATTAAATAAAAATAAGTATTATATCCTATTAGTTATTAAGTCCCATGCAATTAATGTAGCCTTCGGTCTAACAATGAAGAATAAATATATTTTTATGACGACAAAAGAAGAAAATTATCTTTTCGTACATTTTATGTGAATGGTCTCAGCTAGGACATTCACAATAAAATTAAAAATATTGTCTTAGGCCAACTCACAAAGGGTTACACAATTCACACAAATATTTTTATTCTTTGTAGGAATCGAACCCACAATCCTCATGTCAGCAGGTAGGTTGACTAACTTCTGGAACAACGGCTCAGTCCATATTTTCAGTATTATAACATTCCAGTTACTTGCGTTGATAAAGATATTATGATTTATACAACACCTTTGAACTAAGATATTATTATGTCATTCAAAACTCATATAAACCACTGCATCTGCCCTGTGAAGTCAACACCGTGACTTCAAGGGATTCAGGGCGTGACTTAAACCTATTGTGTGTATTACGTATGGATAAGATGCATTGCAACTAGATTTCATTACAAAATCCCATCTATGTACAACAACAGTGTTAACTGTGTTTTATATGTCACAGATGTGGGACAGCGCAGTTTAGGTTGGCTTGAGTGGCTGGTGAAACGTGGTTGTGTACTATACTCCTCTGCCTGCCTCTTCGGGGAAAACAAGCGTGACGTTACGTTTTAATTTCTTACATACGAATACATGCGACGCGATCGTCGTGTAATTGAATAACATTGACGCACATACACACAAAACAATCTAATGACTGCCACATTTAAGTGTGTACCTTTAACTGGTATTACCAAAAGTTGTGGAGGAAGTCAGATTTAGGTAGCACTAGTAGTTTTATTAGCAACAATATTGGGAGTCCTCTTAGAAATAATATAAATTGATTTGCACATAAAGATGTTGTTGGAAAGAATTTAGAAAAAACTCACTACTAAAATCATGATGTCTCGAACCGAATCCAACGTTCAGCTCTTTGTGTCCTTCAAATAGTCCAAAGCTGATCCTGCCTTCGGATTCGATGGTACTCGATCTCCTCGCACGCGCATCTACCCAATGAATTGTGCCCAGAGATGCAACAATTAATGCTATGCACAAGCATGAACCGAAAAAGGTCGCAAATATCATCGACCGCTTGAACAAATTCAACTTCATCGCGACGCAGACTCAAACCACTTTCGTGTAGTACCAACAGCCGCCGTTAGATGGCGTTACGTCACATCTCTTCCAAGCCGCCGTCCGATGTTTCGCACCGCGTTCTCTATTTTAATTGTCGTCGAGAAAGCATCGATAGGTGTCCATTGTTGACTTTCGTACCATGTATCTTCTTTTATCCCACAGTTAAAAGAAAATCTGTAACAATAACGAATGAATGAATGAACGGTATTGAAATGTCGAATGTCAAGTTCGATACGAGTTATTAATTGCACGTTACGTACTAGTTGTGTAAGAACCGGTTGTTTAAAATGCATCTAATGATTGGCAATTCTAATTTTAAAAAATGTGAATTTGTTATTATAGATGTTATTAAGTATTATACATATTACATTTAAAGTTAAAGTTGAAATTTATTACAGTTAGTGTTTCAGTTAAAGTTATGTATACATATACACAATTTCGAATAGGACATGAGTACATGACCATTGAATACTAAAACTTACCTACACAAGCTGATAATTATGACTTAAACGAAAAAGTAATGCGTTCTTCTTAAACCACAATTACTCTACACTTATTGCCACATGTCTACAGGCTTTAATGGCTATTTGATATAAAACGAAATAATTACACAATTAAGAAGTTGACGTCTAGGGGTAAACTTACTACCGAGCGTTTCCGCGGTCTAGAGCTCGCATTACGCAATAACACTTTAATGATAAGGGTTGCCACCTGTACTTAATAATGAAGTATTGTACATTATTTCAGGTAATTAAACTTTATGACAAGTTTGAAGTACCTACACGAATAAATTTTATATCGCATGATTTGTTTTCTTTGGGATTTTAAAGAGTTCAGTTGGAAGCATTTTTTTCGTTAAACGAAAGGACTTCGCTGCAATCGGCCGGGAGCTAATAAGGAAGGACCGGTGCGAAACTAGTCGGGTCCTATAGTTAAGAGTACTAGCCGTTACTTTATGTAAATGCATTATTAAACAATTAACCAAATGTTGCCAAGAAGGCGGTGTATTACGATGTGTACCTTCATATATAACACACCACACCGTCCTACAAACGACGCATGCAAACGAAAACATGACATGTACGAACACTACCCTAAACTACTCGCGTTTCGCTTATACAACCTATATACTACTAGTTCGAAAAACTATACTATTAGTTGGAAAATACTACTAGTATAAATATACTACTATATAAATACTACTAGTATACTACTAGTATAAATATACTACTATAATGAATATACTACTAGTTCGGAACCAATACAGAAATCAGTAATTGGTATAGATAGATCAAACAGTGACAGTGAGTACACATAAGACCAGACGCGTAACAGCGTAAATCAAACACTATTGTAATCTTAGTAAAATGGTGCTGAAGTATGAACAAAACGAAACACTGCAGCCACATGTGGTCCACGTGATAAAAACTCGCATAAACACCATCGATTTCACCGTAAGAATGTATAATTGGTACCGTTAACACATGAGTATCAGCGAACGCGTGCGTGAGAACTTTACCGATTGGGTCCGAACCGCGGAGGCGTAGAAAGTTTAAGGAGATAAAACTACAAGTTATACAGCTTCGAGGACAATAGATGCAGTGCCGATAGATAAGTCGCGGTGACGTATTGTAAACGATATGTGGAATGAGGCACGGTTTCAATAACCAATAAAAAAAATATATAAACAAATATTTTTGTTCTGTACATAAGGTAAATAAGTAAATAAGGTAAAACGGATATTTAGCTAAGTGGACCGTGCCAAGCTTTATGTGCTTAGTCAGACACCAGATGACAGACAACTTTTGAATAGTGTTTAATGAAATATGAAACTAAACAGATGAAGAACGAAAATAAACGTAACATCACGCCTGTAATCCCCGAAGAGGTTGGCAGAGGAGTGTAATACACTCCCATGTCTCACTAGTTAAGTTTACGTCCCACATCATAGGTAGTGAGTGTAGTGCCCAACGTGGGATTTGAACCCAAGACCTCTCGATCAGCAGTCGCGCTTGCAACCACTTGACCAGCGAGACAGTCAAATCATATATCAATATACATATAAAATATATTTACATTAGATGCGTCGTCGGTCGTTACGCGCCCCCGCTAACGGCGGCGGTCGCGCTCCGCCGAGCTTGACTGCCCACCGTCCACGCTCGTTACTGACATATGCTCGCCAAGGTCATTGCTATTGGGTTACGATACAATCCGCCGCCGTATCACCAGGAACTGCTTGTATATAATATGTCTATACATATTATTGTATACGCGATTAAACGACGTACCGGCTAAACTCACGTTTCGGAATGGGCAGCCATGTTTTGGACCTATCCAAGCTTCTTCATAAGCTCCGTCCGATCGCAATGATATCGTGGCGAGGATTTGATTAAGCCCGGGTATAGTTAGATTTATCTTTGATAAGAACGAAATGTGTACATAGTAAAGGTTACATACAAAACTAAGTTTTCTTTTTCTACAACCCTTCAACCACACCACACCCTTTCGTAACTTAATTGTATAAAGGGCCATATATCGTCCTACCCATACTTTGTATCTTTCCGCTGTCAATATTAATTATTGATACTGTCACTATCTAAATCATATGTTAGATAAAGGTAAAACCAATATGATTGTACGGGCCAGCACGTACATTTTAGTAGCGTCATCAGTTTACGCTACTTCTGCATTTTAAGACAGTGCGCCTACAGCGCTTAACATCAACGGTCATGTGCGCCATCTGTCAGTTATATCCACCTATCATTTTAGAATAATTACTATCAAAAAAAAAAAAAAAAGTAACTTCACGCCTGTAATCCCCGAAGAGGTAGGCAGAGGAATGTAGAATATTCCCACGTTTCACCA
>DWFO01004200.1:0-11542 GCA_018246595.1 Mimoniades nurscia nurscia
TAACTGGTGAAACGTGGGAATGTTCTACATTCCTCTGCCTACCTCTTCGGGGATTACAGGCGTGAAGTTACTTTGAAAATGGTCTATGAAACTAGCAAGAACCCGTCGTTTATAGCTTACACGCATGAAGTACAACAAGTCAACAACACAGATACTTTAGTAGGAAAGTGACCCATTCAATTGTTCGAATTATTACAGAGGCCATAACCTAAATATCTGCTTGATTCGACGAACGATATTCTTCAATATCGTATAGCTGGGATTTATTATATTTACTACACTCGAAATGATTATATCATTTCAAATATCACGGACCTTTTCCACGAAATTTACTATCGCATAAGTAAATCCAATAATTACAAATGAAATGATATAAATGTGTGCTAAAACTTTCAAAATATGATCTATACAGGGTTTCTGGTTTTATCATTATACTGTATTTGTACTATTAATTAATGGTTATATCTTTAACATGCGTTCGAAATTTTAAATTGCCGATTGTGTATTACAACTCAACAATGTGATACGTATAACTGGCTAAACATCATACTAACTAAAATAAACAACTAACAACTAACGTTAATGTAAAAAACGTAAAAAACATAACTAACGTAAACAAACATAACTTAGATCTCGATGATGAAAAACGTTAAAATCTTGTTGTCACGACGACATAATACTGAGATCCAAACTTGTATTTAGTGTGGAACTCATTATTTCTAAGGAGATACGGATTCCAAGCTAGTTAGGTGGATCTACTTCACAAATGCTCGCATTGTAGTTAGTTCAATGTTCTCACGACCTATGATAATAACACGAGGCGTTTTTTTTTTCGACCCTTTCATTTTTCCACTGTTGGGCACGGATTACCTCATTTATAAGGTTAATGCCATTGTCCACCACGCTGAGCCAGTGCATGTTAGCTAGCTTCATACGGCTTAAAAATATTTATATTTTTTTAAAACTTCGAGGTGTACAGATTTTCTTTCGATGTTTTCCTTCATCGTTCAACTAGGTACATACTTACTTAAAACTCGCCTGTGCCTAACAAAGTGCCTTAATGTAAATGCGAATTTAACAGATCGACATTCGAGTCGTTGCCATAGCGACGGCTAGAGGGTAAGCTCCCCATGATGTCTAGTTCAGGGACACTTATTATCGTTATCATAATAAATTGGTCTGGAATGCGTGCAATAACTTCCACTGGGATCGCAATAAAATTGTAATGTGAAATTCTTTTATGATAAAATTGGATTTATTACATTTTTCCTATCGATAGATGAGTACCATTTGTGTGAAAATGTAAATGTATTTACCGTTTAAAGTGTACGATTTGTTTGAATATTTTTTTTGTCTTATAGAATATATACTGTAGTGACAAGATATGATCGTTGTTTTGTTTTTTGTGGACGACAAACGTTCTAAATCATTCAAAATGCTATCCGGATTTAACTGTTTGAATACCCATAAAAACAAAAGATCCGGCAAAATGTTTTATCAACAAGTAACCGTGCGGAAAGTAAGACTAAAAAAACACACAGGCTATTTACCATAAATGTTCACAATGTAATCGTATATTATCATAATACATATATAAAATAATGCCTATATAAAATGAACGTGTCAAGACATAGTCAAAAATTTGTGATTGATTTAGTCACTCAGAAAGCTTTAGGTACCTACTGAACTTTGTCGTATGAGATTAACACAAGCCAAGCTAAAACACGTAGTCACAATAACCTTCTATACACATGGTGTGAAACCCCAATTTATTACCCGGCGACTGATGATGATATATCGACGTCGGCTGCTATGTTGATCGTCACTTACCCTACCCTTATCACAGAGCATGTAATTTCGGATTCATTGCCCTCGGGTTCTCCCGCCTTGAGTATTGGGGACTTTTATTAAAAGCAAAAATATGTTGCCCGCGTGGATTTCATTATGTTGATATATTATAAAAGGTAACAATTTATTTTATTTACAGGTACTAATTGGTAATGAGAGGATGAGCCATGGAATCACGAAGCGCGCCGCCGAGCCCCGACGAGTCAGGGGAGGCGGTGTTCGACTCGCGCTGCGGAAGATATCCGCACGCTCCGCATCTGCAGAGAGCATTTGCGAGCTGCCGCGAAACTGGCCGACCACGGCCCCATCATCGACACGCTACGTCCGAACCGGCTCGACCGGACGACCGAGTACTGATTACTGCCGAGGTCCACGACTACCCGTCATCCGAGTCCGGCATAGCTGCCGATTGTCCACATCCTCACACCAGCAATGCCGACGACAGCCCTTGCTACGATCGCTCAGATTACGAAGGGAATTCTACTTTCAGTCTTAGGCACACGAATTTTCATACGGTTGATTGTAAGCACCGTCCAGGTGATTTCAACCGAAGCCACACACCAGATTACACACATGACCACGGGTCTGACTGCGAACGTACACACGCACGCTCGCAAACTGCTCGCAGACCGCACCGCAAACATAGGCGAGAAGAAGATGATGGCGCGCAATCACTGGACGAACGCTGTGCTCGTGACCTAGACGAAATATTACCTGCACGACTTGCCGCCATAAACTTATCAAGAGAACCACCGCCACAAAGTTGGAACAGGAGTAATATCGCCGCCACCATGGAGCGGTTCGAACCAGTAGACTATTCATACGCCTATTATGATCATCACTTATCGATGCCTTCATCGTCAAGGAAGGCGCATCGTCTAAGAGGACGAGGTGGAATACCGCGAGATCGCACTGCACGACATAACTACGTAACGAGATACGGAACAGAAGAAAATATTTATGAGGAAATAACTGACGGTTCCAGGACTTGCCCAAAACATCGTTACGGGCCACGACAGTCTCTTGTTTCTCTTGACCGAAGTGTAGTAGAGGAAGAAGTACGCAGAGTTGAATCTAGGCATAAACGGATCTTAGGAGAATTGAATCTTAGCGTCGAGGCAATGTTAATGCCAGAATGTGAATCGCCAGATTCAGAAAGAGCTGAAGATAGAGATAACATAGAAGAACTATTAAGAGTTGGACCAACTGATGAGCTACTGTCCCCTGCTAGTTGCAATCCTCCAGATTTAGACAGTGGATTTAGCGGAAGTAGCAGTGGAGCTAGTTACGTAGGCAGTCTACGTCGAAAACCTGCAGGATCTGTTCCTCATTTGCCTGCTGTGGCATATGGGACCCGGGGAGCCGGTGTTCGAATTTTGGGAGCTGAAGAATGCAGTCTACGCTGCCCTAGAGAAATACCGTCACCACGAAGTTCCAGTTGCGGCGATGCTAAGACTACTGGATTCTGGAATAAAAAAGCGTGGAAAAAGATATCTGGCTTTTCGAGTTCGAATAGTATCAATAAAGCTGGCCTCACTGGTAAGTTTCATAACATTATTGTTCGGTAAAGACTTAAATAGTAGGTATTAGAAATTTATAAGACGAAGTAATGCATGCCAAAACTAATAAAAATGATGGATTACTACCTAGTCGGAAAACATTCTGAATTTAGCTCTAAAACATAAAATGACATCTTAAAACGTTCATCTCATGTACACGGTAAACAAAATAAATTAATCCAACAATCAAACTCGTAATATCACAATAAAAAGTTCCATTCTCACGTAAAACACAAATTAATCCGAGCGGTGTCAAGTCATGGAATTCCCGCGAGTATCATTTTATTTCACCTGCTTTCGTTCGCCCATGGGCGTATTTCAGATGGACGCGCTAGCTGTTTGTTGTTTTCTTTTATTTGTTTTGTTAACGGTACCGCGTTTTGCATTACAGGTCTGCTCGTTAGGTACACTTTCCGGCGTAAGTCCGGCTCGCAGGCCTCTCAGGGCAAGCGACGTGTCGAGCCAGTCAAATGCGATGCGTGCCTTTCGCAACGATGTTAGCCGAACCACATGGTAAGGGTCCCACTAACTAGTAATTCAACAAACTCGCTATATTAGCGTGTTAGTGCAGAGTAAGCATAATATTTTTGGCTTGAAATTATTATTCTAAAAACGAAATTAGGTTAGTGCTCCTGTTTTTTTTTATCTTTTATTTTTGTCACTTTCGGCGCGTCCATAGTTATTGTTCTTACCTCACGGAGGACTTCTTAGAACACTTTTTAATTTATTGTTTTATTTCTTAAAAAGTAGCAAATGTCCTTACCGTTACTCCACACACACATTCACAATGTGGTAACAATATTTACAGCTACAAAGCTTAAATGCTCAGATACTGCGAAACGAGTAGCGTTGTGGCCGGGTCAGAAACGATTAACAAAGTCGATACAAAGTTCTCTCATTAAGGTATCGTAGATATTACTTCTGGCAACTTCGACCTAAGATAAGTATTGTTCCGCAAGTATCGAGACAATAGCATGCTCTTCCACTTAATTAAGCCTCGTCGATACCGTTCAACTATGAGAGAGTGAAAACTTCCCGATTAGTCTACCAAGACGTACATACATACATCACGATATATTATTATGTCTTCAATCTATACATTGATCACCGCAGTTCAATAGATACAAACTTCGATATTAATTTGAGAGGAATGTTAATAGTCTAATGTCTTGGTTACAGATGAAGGCTGTAGGCAAAGCAGAGCTAAATCCAGAACAGCAACGATACCGTACAGGTTAATAATATTTGGAATATATTATTTTGATTTTGTGTATTAATTTGCCGTTATCCAATTCTACAATAAGCTGACATTTTGGCGTAACTAACAATTTTTACTTTAACACCAAAGGAATGTGATTTTCGGTGTAAATGATTTTAATGTCGACCGTTGCTTTGTTACAGCTACTCCAACGGAAAATTGGTGGTGCCGTTGGATTCCCTAGCACAGAGTTAAGGGGCTCAAAATTTCATTTTCGGGCTCCAATTCTTCTGAAGTACTGATCAGTTCAGCAACAGAGAACAATTGAATAGAAATTTTCGATATCAGGATTAGGGTATCGCGTAAAACTCTTGTTGAACTGTTGTTGTATCATTTATATAATTGCTTTTCAAACGTATAGTATTAATTTAATTTTGTACACTAAAACAATTTGTCAACAGAAAGTTAAATTGCTTAAACGTTAGTAAGATTCTGACAGATGTGTAGTAAACGTAGCTGCTTGATCCGAATCTAAGGTGACTGTAAATTCTACTTGGCGTATATTTCGTGACTAAGACATTTATTTTGCATGTCCTAGTTGCTTTGCCGCCTGCGAAGCTACTGCGTTTTATTGTAAATGAAATGAAACATTTGCAAAGATCCCGCGAAACTGTGCAGAGAATAATTTTGTTAGCAACATTCCATTAGACCTTCCAACAAGGGTACTAGACAGGTGTCTGACACACCTCTCAGTGCGTCTCAAAGACAAACTGGCTTAGCCTTGGCTATCATGTAAAAACCAGTGTAAATAGAATGAATTTATTATTAATAAATAGGCATTTGAGGAGAGTATACGTTGATGTGAAAGGAAAGCCTAATGAATATTTTGTATTGTTATAACAACAGTTTCATAGAAACATAATAACTACATTGTTGTTACTTATCAACTTTTAGTAGATATTAGGTACAAAAAGGCTGACACATTTCTGATTTTGTACGTGGCGATGTGGCCTAATAGCAAAATTTAGACGTTTCTGTGTGAACACTTCTTGACTTTTCAATATATTAATTATGTTGTGAAGCTAACAGCTGTATCGACCTAAATCGGTGCTGGATCACCTCCTTGTGTTCTTGTAAACGTGTTACTAAGCCAAAAAAACATTATTTTAAATGCAAATAAACGTAAATCCATGGTCCAACCTACTAATTTATTACAATACAACTCTGTATTAAAACTGTCTTTGTAAATGCTTAGATTAAACAAAAAGTAGGAAGATACGATACGACCTTACATTGCGTGAATAAGAAATGTTCCATGCTCGATTGAAGTTCAGAAATATCGAACGTCAATCACCTCAAGACGGAGATAGATTTATGCCATTCAATGTTCGTTGGAGCGAGACACAAGACTCATAGATTCATCTTCGCCATACGCTACAAAAGCAGTGGCAATAAAATCAATAGCATTAATTTTCTACTAATTTTATATCGTACGGTTTATATGAGTAAATTTGAAGACATTTTTATACGCATTGTATGTATAAGTCTTGTTAAATTTATGTGTGAATACGCTAGATACACACACACACATAAACAAGAACGTTGCACGGTCGAACTTATCGGCACCTGTTCGTATTTTCCCGCGAAAATCGTAACATACTTCCCCTCCTTTGGGTTTAATTTAAGAATAAGACGCGTTATTCCTTTTCGTGAGGTTATTGTTAACACATATATGTATTGGTTAGCGTGTATTGTACATTATGTAAATAGAAATAAATATGGTGCACTTTTACGTTATTAAAACTATGTACATAATAATTAGAGTATTGAACAAATTGCATTTTGCATTACACGACATTTTTGTACGCAATAAGTTAAGAACGCGAGCGACAATTTTATATACCTACTAACAATTATAAAAATAGGCACTCATTTTGTATTTTTCTCCATAAATTCCATTTGTCTGGTCGGTCCTCTAAATAGCTTTTTATCGGAATTATAGACGGCTCAAATAAATATAGGTAAATGGAACTATTATTTTTAATTGGATCTTTCTTATAAATATACAAATATTGACTAAATATATTACGTAATAGTTAATATATCTCTTATGTAACACAAATATCCTATACCATAAAGTTATGAGCATGAATATTTCTTTAACATTAACAATTACAAATATTTCCTAACTCATATTTATTATGGACAGTTTCGTTTGAGGATTTGATCGATATGAACTAACGTATTAGCTGTTTGGGTACAAAATTATAGGTAGGTATGGGCAATATGACGGATAACGCAATAACGCTGCAAGCGCTGTGAGCGCGCTGCTACGTTCCTTAGGGATTTCACTGGGTATAGCCGATAGCTAGTAATATGAATTTCGTGCGCAAATTTACCAGTGAATCTTGCGTATTAATTGTCAATACTAAACAATCCTAACCCTTCAGTTGTACCTACTGTAAAATACGAGTATATATCTACATGCAAAACATATTTTATATCAAATACAATATTAGCCATTTATACACATACATTTTGAAAATGTACACCCGTCGTTATAGCGGCATTTGAGTATATCGTTTTCATGCTAAGAATCTGACATATTACACTCCACGACATCGGTACCCATATGTAGTATACACACTACACACTATACATACTACATACACATAATATACCCAAGCGAGCGCGCAACGCGTGCAAAAATATAGGGACGATCGGTTTTATGTCATACTCTGTGCTCGCTTATTGCACACGGGTCATGACTCGCTGGCGGGGTCAAGTTTTATGTTCTCGTGCGTTTCTGACTTACCTTACTGATCTATTGACACAAATTACAATTGAGTAGAGAAATCCAACTTCGTGTTTAGGTATATATTTAACAATGGCTTCGAGAAAGTAAAAGCACGGTCAAGAGCTCATTTTAATTACCATCCTTCATATACAATTTTAACTTTCCCGCCTGCCGGTAGCAGCGTATGCGGTGTGACAAGCTGTGCTTCAGCGATCCACAAGCCACTTACCCAGCGTGGAGAATATGGGCATAACCCGCCAGGGGAGGCCTATGTCCAGCTGTGGATTAAAGAACTACATGGAATATTTACTCATAGTTAATGTCAAAGGGTATTTTGATCGTATTTGAGCAGGAAAAAGTATCTTGTACGTTAAAAGCTAAAAAAACTCGACGTATGTTTCAGAACCGTACACTACATAGCTTATGAGTGGGATAACTTTGTATATACCACTTTCACATTAATCGTTTAAAAGCTAGCACGAGCCATTAACCATTAATGGTACAATAACATCGAGAGCCAGGCAAATGGAATGTTAATTAAGTGGAAACTCCGTAAACAAATCATAAATTTAATTATTAATTTCGTAAGCCAGTTAAATACCAATGTATCAGGCGAATAACTCCTGTAATTAGTTTATTTATATACATACATACATATATATGTATTCTAAAAACAATCAACTTTACGTTGTCGCTTGTCGTAGGCTTTTTTGATGTTGTTTATGTAAGTGTCAAAAGCTTAATTGATGGCATTTCTATGCATTTAATAATAAAAGCAGCGAGGAGCGAGTTGAGTATTTGTTAAATATATCCCAAATAATGTTATATACATAGCCCTCATCACCGATTCTTATATATGTCACTATTGAACACAGGGCTCCGCACGGGCCATAGCATGAATAGTATATAGATGACAAATTTGATATTTATTGTTATTTATACATATGGTTATCATAGTTATTCTTTATTTATTATGAGAATGTTTGGCCGGAGCACGACTTGCAGTCCACAATAACGTCCTATAATAATTTACACCTGCTAGATGCACGGGTGTTACCATCCAAAAATTTTGCATCACCCCTTAGAATATATCGTATAGGTTTTAGGTTAATAAAAAACGGAACAAATATATATGTATATGAAATTTATGTTTTAATATGACATACCTATCCTGTAGATAATCAACTTTTTAATATTATATGAGATAATAAATATGTTGTTAGTATTTTCTGTAAAATATTGCGTTGTCAGGGAAGTCAACAAAATGTTTTGAATTATGAAGTGGCGACTGCCTAACACTGCGATCTCACGTTAAAATATTATTCATTTTGTATTGCAACTATTCAATGACTGTTTCGTATGTCCTGTTGGTTGCGAGCCCGATTGCCCAACGATAGGACCCGGGTTCGAATCCCGCGTCGTGCATTACTGGATTTTTTAACTTAGATTTTTTTATAGTGGATCGTAATCTGGTTACGTGGCCAGTGTACTCGTATGGTAATATGCTCACCACCTCCCATTCGGCAGCCGCACTTGCAACCAACACGACCAACGAGGCAGTCGAAGCTTTTAAAGCATATAATACCTACACATTTCATATAATGTTGCTTTGAAAACTGCAATAATTTGGGTATGTTGGTAAGCTACATGGAATATAGCTATAGGTATTGATGGAGTAGAGATCATTGTGGCCCGATATCTTGTTTTTGAATATACATTCAAAATATAAATTACAACATGTACATAGATATGTATAATATAATTAAACATTTGTGACTTTGTTCAACATTTTAATATCGTTATAAATGTATACCTTCGATAAATACATATTTACCATTCACTTAACTCGCTGCTGTACTGTCATATAATGTAAATATATAAACTAATTGTTTCAATCAGTCAGTGGAGTTTCGTTTTATATGTACGTATCGTTTGACTCGACTGATTATGATCTAAAATAATCAATGTTACACGAAAATTTTTTGTCTGTAATTTAGTGATCGTGTTCAAGTCAAAAGAGATTTTTATTAAATAAAGTTGAAAATTTTTATTTTGTGTGCTTCATTTTTTACTAAAACCTAACCAAACCTTAACTTTATATTCTACTCTCTGCTGTGCTTATCTATATTTATATTCTTTACATTATCGGTCTTTGTCGATTACGATGAACAATTATACTTACGTAAGATCATTTCAATCGAATTTCTTTTAGTTGCAAATTATTTTTTAAACGCGCGAAAATGAACATTATGTCATTGCGTATCATGATTCAGTCAGAATATTCCGTCTTACAGGACTTCATGCACCTACGGTACTGGACAGCCGTTTCACCTTGTTCGTCAACGAACGAAACCAAAACTGTACAAACTAAATTAAACATGTATTATTTATTCAACGGATGGAAGCGTTTTTTTTAACTTAGTGGTCAACACTGTTGAAGCTTAACACTGGTTAAGTCTACACAATATTATAAGGCGAAAATATCAATCTATAAGCATGTTACGGAAACATTAAAATATAAAATAATGGTTCATTGTGCAAAGACCCGTATTTGTGCTCTCTTGCGTTGTCATAAGGTACCGAGCGTGACAATCTAATGATCTTTATTATAATAATTAACACAGTATTTTCCCTTTTATGAACCGGAAATGGTAGGCAGAAAAGTGTTTTACACTCCCACGATTTATCGTTAAATTAAATATACGAAACAATGTAATCATTTTGCACTATATATTGCTCTATTATTGGCAAAATATTATTCATCAGTCATCGTGTTATTAAATCTTTGGAATTAAAACAGTGTATGTATAATAACTAAATTTTTATTAAGCATTTTCCTTAATTGCACAACTTAATAATTTCAAATATAATTCCCAAATGTCTTCGCTAACATTAATTGTCGCTGAAATACAGTCGGCAAATTAGATAATTGCTTTTACGAAGCTCATAAAAGTTGCGACCTAATTTGATGCTTTCCACTAAGTACCCTTAGCAATTGTCGAGCTCCCTTCAACTAAATGTAGTCGGGAATTTATTTAATGTTGTAGTGTTTATCATGATAATATAAAAATAATATATTTTTTTCCTTTTTCATTTCTATTGTTTACTGGGCCGTTGATTTAGAGGTTAGTGGCCCTGACTGCTAAGTCGGGGGTTGTGGATACGATTCCCATTTAATACAAATTGTTACATGTTTGCGTGGAAAATACATAAATGTGTATGTAGTTAATTGCCTTTTGGGTTTGCCTGCATAGTTTAAAACCAGATTGTGAATGGACGGATGGATCAAAACATTTTGCTTGTATTTATCATTGTTTACCTTGTTGGTCGAGTGAGTGTAAGCGCAGCAGCTGATCGAGAGCTGCTGGGTTCAAATCCCGGGTCAAGAACGATTGAAGTCTACGTCTTCGGGGTACAGACGTGATGCTACATTCCTACTTAGTAATGTTTATATAGATGATTTTCTGATTTGAGTAATTGCGACCGATGCTGACTGTGTGACTATAAACATGTTTAATAGTCCGCCAGCCATTCTCTAAATAAGCGCTAATACTTTTGATATTAATTTAATCTAGCAGACTAGCAGACAGGCTCCCTGGTTATAAGTGGTGACCGTCGCCTGTGGAAATGTGTAACAACAGAAACCTTTTCTAAGAGACCCTTTTTCAAACCTTTCTTAAAGAAGCCCATGTCTCTCTCCGGAAACACATACCTAAAGCGGAAGCTCATAACTCTGAAACTAGAAGACTTACAAAATTTGGACAATAACTGCCTTATAACGTGTATATTTCAACTCAGAATTGATTTTACTAAAGTTTAGGGTATGAAATATGGGATGCAATTTAAGAAAATGGTATGACTTATAGGACAGGAAATATGGGAAGCAAATTAAGAAAATGGTATAACTTATAGGACAGGTAACGTAAAGTAATACAGACGTTACTAATACTTTTTTACTCCAGTGGTACCATTTTACTAATTGATCGAATGCAGATATAAGCAAATTGTGTCTACCAGCATTTAGTGGCGTATATCTCCATCCTTACAGAGCCCCTCGACTTAGCTGCCTTGTTGGTCGTGTTGGTTGAAGTGCGACTGCCGAACGGGAGGTCCTGGGTTCGATTCCCAGGTCGGGTACTA